>APFE030502554.1:268633-325081 GCA_000404065.3 Pinus taeda | reverse complement strand
AATCTGAATTTGATGTTGTTGGAAATGTATATTTTATAAATTTCACTGAAGAGTTAATAAGCAAGATTTCATTAGTCATAATCATATCTATTAATCTCTCACACATACATCATATCTATTAATCTCACACAAACATATATTGCAGAAATATCCATTTGTTAAGGAAAAAATGTCGTGCAGTTAATTTAATTAATGTAGTTGTAATAGTTGTAAGTTATAATAATATATTTGTAATGGAATAATTAATATATTTTTAATGGATGCAATGATATTGCAATTATAAATCTATAAAATGCGATTGCACTCAATTATATGCTCAGTACAAGTGCTAAGTAGATATAGAACATTCTATAACGTGCTAAGTACAATATAGAATCTTATCACAATTTTTTTTACTCTTGGCTTAGGTATTAGCAATATATTTTTTAAATAATAAAAGCACAATGAAATCAATACGTTTTAAAATATATATATGACTAATTTGAAATTGAATTTAAGTAATCTAATTTAATGTGTTTATGAAATATATATATTAAATTAAATACATTTATATACAAAATTTCCCATTTAGTTTGGATGTTTTTATATTTACTTTAATATTCTTATAAATATTGATTTATATTTATTTGAAAATTTTTAAAAAATCCCCATATATAAAATGATTAAGTAAACAAAATAATGTTTAATAATTAGATACAAATAATAAACAAATTATTATTTTTAAGAATTTCAAAAATATAGAAATACATATATTTAATATATATATATTAATTACTTTCTGGTAAAATAAAATAAAATTTGAATCTGTAATTAAGGAAAAATAGAGTTTGGAATATATTTGAATAAAAAAAATTACAGAATAAATAAATCTTATGATTCACTTACAGATAAGTATTGAGAGGCTTTGGTTTCTTTTTTCTTAAAGATAATTGTGATAGCTTGATCGCTCATATAGTTCCATCGAGCCTTTGTTTGACCATGATCGAGGGTTTCTTAAATCCTATATTAACTTATTTGAAATTTGAATTCCAAACACTTGATTGAGCATTTTAAGCGCTTAATCGAGCTGTTGAGAGCCTAAAAAACAAATTTTTAAAATTTATCTTTAAGTGGCAGAGTTAATCATGCTGGATTCAGGAATGAACCCTCTATCCAATGGAATATAAGTTGACATTTTTGAATTCATATCATATTTTTTTTTATCTAATTTCTTTTAAACGTAATGTTTGAATTTTTTTTGAATAGTTTTAAAGAGGTTGAATAAAAAATAAATATCATAAAATATACACAATGAAAAAATTTAAAAGATACCACTATTTTCGTTTACTTTGCCAACTTCGAAAAATAATAAAAATATATATTTTCCATAAAAAAATATTTTTTATATGGGAAACTGCTCTATCCATGTACCTGTGCTTATATATATATATATATTATATATTTATTTCAATTGCACATTTTAGATTAAGTTATGCTATGTGAACACACACATACTTCTTAAGATGTGTGAAAAATTGCAAGGAAAATCGTTTCGTTTAATGGATAATTGACATATTATAAGAAACAAAATATTTTTTTGCAAAAAATATCATTAGGACAACAACGTAATTCTCCACAATTGATCTTTTTACTCCGAATCAAAATTCACAGTGCTCAGAAGAAGGATCTCTTCCTAGAAATGTTGGTTTTGGAATGGACCTATTTAACCTTCTGGATATGTATATATAGAGAGTTGTTTGACTTCATTTGGTCACTACATGAAAACTTTGATTTCTGTGCAAGAAAATGCAAGGAAGAAAACAAAATTCAAAGAGGAAAGAAGGATCTCTTCCTAGAAATGTTGGTTTTGGAATGGACCTATTTGACCTTCTGGATATGTATATATAGAGAGTTGTTTGACTTCATTTGGTCACTACATGAAAACTTTGATTTCTATGCAAGAAAATGCAAGGAAGAAAACAAAATTCAAAGAGGAAAGAAGGATCTCTTCCTAGAAATGTTGGTTTTGGAATGGACTTATTTGACCTTCTGGATATGTATATATAGAGAGTTGTTTGACTTCATTTGGTCACTACTTGAAAACTTTGATTTCTATGCAAGAAAATGCAAGGAAGAAAACAAAATTCAAAGAGGAAAGGGAAAAAACCTGAGAGAGAGTGAGAATTTAAGAAAGCATTAGAGGAAATTTCTGCATAAAAGTTGATGCGGGAGCATTCAGCCCAAGAGAAATTATTGTAAATGATAGTCATAGGGGGTCAAGCACTCTAGAATTATTTTCCGAAATTACAAGTCAGTTTAATCTTTAGGCTTTCAAGTGTGATTAATTAGATATTCTCAAAATAAATAAATAAATTAGGAGAGCTTTTAGGCATAAAAGGAATGCATGTGGACCATTAATTGATAAGGAAAGCTTTTCTATTTTAGAACAGGGAAAAAGATGGAATAAAGCTGAGGAGATGCTTTTTGCCATATGTATGCATTGCATGTAGAATCTTAGAGATTTTAGTTGAGTGATTCTAGATCATGCTAAGTTTTATAAATTATGTAGCCTCAAAGGCATTGAAAAAAATCAGAGAGTGAGAGAGAATGAGTGAGTATGAAGATGAAGAGGCCATGAAGAGGCCACGATTTCTCTTGTAAATAATTTATTGCTTAATTAATTATTTCAGTGATTGTGTGCATATGTATTGTCTGGAACTTTGAGAGATTTTAACGTTTATCAGGGATAATATGTTGGATTTACTGTGTATTGCAATGCATGTTTATATGCATAGACAGAGTTTAAGGATTATGGGTTTTGCAGGGAGGAGCCTTGCATCATGTTGTATGAGAGCCTGGCTTTGTTTTCATTGAAGAATGTTTGTTTTGTTTTTGATGAATGCAAGAAGGTTTTGTTGAAGAACTGAAGTGTATTTTTAAATTTGATGAGCAAGCATGCAGTGAGAAGGACTGCAGAAGTGGAAAGAAGACAAGATCTTAGAGGTGAGATGATTTTTTGAAATTTATGATTTAAGTTTATGGTTACAGAGAAGGTGGCAGTGAACCTGGCATTCAGCTGAAGGCTGGATAGAGAGGATAATTACAGTGTGAGGTGAGTTGAAGAGATAGCCTAGAGAGAGCAGAGGAGTGCTCAAGAGGTTCCAGAGGCAGTGAACGAGTACTTACCAAAAGACTGAGTGAGGAGAGCTTGGTGAGGTAAGTTGCAGCAAGAGAGATTGTTGTTGCAGAGGCTAGAGCAACTCATAGGTGAGGAACTTATGGCGAAGGAGATGACTACTGAAAGTCATAAAGGAGAGAGAAAAGGTTCAGAAAGAGGCCACACAAGAAAGAAGGAGAAATATGCCAAGGTGAATGGCATAAGACAGCAGTTGACTCAGGAAGAGTATGAGAAAGAGAAAGCTGAGATAGCAGTTCATCATGAGCTATTGATGAAATTGTTGCAGGAAAATGTGAAAGACCAGAGACATGGTTTACTGGTGAGGAAAAGAGTGAAGTGGCAGAGGCTACAACAGAAAAAAGATTTACAGATAAGCATGCAGTTAACAGAGGAGCTGAAGAAGCTTAAGCAGATGATGGATGAACACTTGAAACAGGAAGAACTCAAAGCAGCAGAGTTGAAAGAGGAGGTTTCCATTGGTGAAATAATGGAGGAAGAAGTCAAGACTAAAAAATCTTGTGATTTAAAAACTAATGAGTTGTGCATGTTTGCAGGTACAGAACAGGGAGATGAACAAGCTTTAGAATTTGTCCAAGAAGAGTTGAATCTGAAAGTTGTTCAGATCGATGATGAGAAAATGAAGACGAAGGAGTCTAATCAGAATGCTGGACTAGCTGATGATTGGTCAAAATTTGTTGAAGGTATAGAAAATTGTGTGAAGTTTTCAAGTTCTACTCCTAATGAAATTGTTGAATTGTATAGAAAACTAGATCTCCAGAGAAGAGAGTTGGAAAGACAGAGGACTTATGTGCAGCTGGTGAATGAAAATCAACATACTAATGTGCTGATAGAGGAAGTTGAGGAGACATCTGAACCAGAGGAAAAAGTTGCAGATGAAATTACAGATGAAATTGCAGATGATGAGCAAAGGAATGTTGCAGAGGGGCAGGAAGTTTGGGAGGCCGCAACATCCATAGTGACAGCTAGAGCAACATGTGGGACAACATTTATGATGATAGCAGAGACAACATTGATAGCAGCAGAAGAGGCACTGAAGCCTTATATTTTTTATTCTAATAATTGTTTTGTGAGTACATGTTTTATTGAAGATGTTGGAGAAAGTCTATTAGACAAAGAAGTTGAATTGACGAAGCGGATGATTGTGAAAGAATCCCGGAAGAGACTAGCAGCAGTGAAACAAAAGAAAAGCAGCAAAAGGAAGACAACAGAAGATTGCAAGAGTGCAGCTAGTGGAGCAAGGCAACATAAGATATGGAGACCTGGAGAAGAACAACAGATAGAAGCAACGACAACTGGAAAGTTGCAACACAAGGTGTGGGATCCAGGCAAACATAGATTTGAACACATGATCAGGAGATCATGAAATTTTTCTACCTTGGGAGTCTGATGTGGGAGCATTGAGCCCAAGAGAAATTATTGTAAATAATAGTCATAGGGGGTCAAGCATTCTAGAATTATTTTCCGAAATTACAAGTCAGTTTAATCTTTAGGCTTTTAAGTGTGATTAATTGGATATTCTGAAAATAAATAAATAAATTAGGAGAGCTTTTAGCCATAAAAGGAATGCATGTGGACCATTAATTGATAAGGAAAGATTTTCTATTTTAGAACAGGGAAAAAGATGGAATAAAGCTAAGGAGATGCTCTTTGCCATATGTATGCATTGCATATAGAATCTTAGAGCTTTTAGATGAGTGATTCTAGATCATGCTAAGTTTTATAAATAATGTAGCCTCAAAGGCATTGAAAAAAATCAGAAAGTGAGAGAGAATGAGTGAGTATGAAGAAGAAAAGGCCATGAATAGGCCATGATTTCTCTTGTAAATAATTTATTTCTTAATTAATTATTTCAGTGATTGTGTGCATATGTATTGTCTAGAACTTTGAGAGCTTTTAACGTTTATCAGGGATAATATGCTGGATTTACTTTGTATTGCAATGCATGGTTATATGCATAGACAAAGTTTAAAGATTCTGGGTTTTGTAGGGAGGAGCCTTGCATCAAAAGTCCCCATGATTTTTTTCATGTAATTTCCATGTCATAATATGTAAACCAATCAAAATCCTTTAAATTTAAAAAGAGGTACATGTCGAAATAATTTTATGTAATTTCCATGTCATAAGATGTAAACCAGTCAAAATCCTTTAAATTTAAACATATCCTAAATAATTTTAAATTTTTTTAATTTTGGGTATCTGTGAAATATTTTGTTGTTAATTTAGATATCGTTAAAATATTTATTATTAATTGGGGTATTCATGAAATATTTTATTAATGTTATTTACCTAACTTAGCTATATGAATTAGAATAAAAAAAAAATTATTAATGCAATGTCAATCTTGGTATCATTGAAAAAATATAAATTAAAAATGCAAGCCCATTTGACATTAATAACCATGCCCAAAAAACACAAAAAAAAACAGTTATATATAAAATATAAATATAGACAGTTATAGTTTAAATAGTTTTAAAAAATATAATTATAGTTAATTATAAAAATAATTAAATAACAGTTAAATATTAATATAGAAATAGTTAAAAAAACATATTCCCAAAAAAGACAAATTACCAATTTCGGCCAAATATATACAATATAATGTTAAATATAAAATAGTTAAAAAGTGTATTCCAAAGGGGACAAATTATCGGATTCTAGCAAAAAAATATAGAATATATAGATAAATATGAAATAGTTAAATGGTTTGAAAAGTGTCGACTTATAGTTTCCTTGTGTGATTTTGAAAGGCATCTTAACATTCATAATATAAAATAGCTAAAAAAAATGTATTCGAGAAAGGACAAATTACCGGATTTTGGCAAAAAATATTATTTCAAGCAAATTTGTTGGCATTAGTAGATAATGTTGTTAAAAAAAACACCAAAAAAATTTGTTAAATATAAAATATATACACACAGGAAAATATAAAATATCAATATAGATATCATGCTAATAAATATTGCGGAACATAGATAAAAGTAAAATAATATTAAAAAATTGTCCACATAGCATTTTTTATTAATTTCTTGATTTTTCCTTAAGAGACTACTTTTAGGCTGAAATTTCCTATAATGAATAAAAATAAAACTTTTATCCATCATTTTTCACATGTGCAAAGTGTTGGGGAAAATTTGCTAGCTGAAGATCTAAAGAAAGTTGTTTATGTGAAGGTGCTAGGGTAAGTATGTGAAGTTATAGGACTGAAGTTCTAACTAGAAGAAACTTTGACCTTCTTTGACTTGATTGTGCTTGACCTAGTTGAGGAAGGCTTGAAGGAGGGATGACTTGGGTCTTTTAGAAGGTCTTGGTATTGGTTTTTGGTCTTGGATTTCTCACTTTGATCTAATTCTATAAGAAGGGAAGAGTCAACTAGGTTTTCCCCCTTGTCAGGTTTTGCCTTGGCTTGGAGCCTATATCTTGTGTTCATTTTCTTTTTTTGATGTTCATGTTTATATATTGGTAATTTTTTTATGAAGAAAATATTGTAAAAGTAATAAGAAACTAACATATATTCACAAGAAATTATCAAGTAAGATAAATCTACACTAATTGGCCACCCTAATGATTTCTCAATCGAATGCATGGGAAAAAAAGTGTGGATTACTAAAGGAGAAATAATTTTGAAGAAAGAAGAACAACAGGTGGCATAAATGAAGAGTGTTATAGACTCATGTCTTCTTGATCTGGTGGATATTTAACTCTCTAGAATTCCTGAGTGAGATTTAATAGGTGGAGACTTGAATATTTCTCTAGATTTTTGTGTGTTGTTGAACAGGTGGAGGCCAAGATCTCTGGATTCCCATGGAATCCTATTAGGTGGAGTCATAGTGTTCTCTAGATTATATAGAAGACAGGTGGAGGTACAATGGGCTCTGGAATCCTGAAGTATGAAGTAGGTGGAGATGCTTTAGAACTCTAGATTCATGTAGTTTTTGAATAGGTGGAGCACCGATGTTATGGATATCATAAAGTGTTTTTTGGGTGGAGGCACCATGTATTATGGACCTTTGGATATTAGGTGGAGGCATTGTGTGCTTTGGATACCCATGTGATTGTTCACTTTACTGATATTGATTTTAACCTTGAGCTCTTCACTCCTTCGACTTTGAATCTGGCTCGGGGGTTGTTAACTACAAGAAATAAAAATGGTACATTTTGCCTACTATTAGGAGGAGAGTTGAAGTCCCTCTCTTTGTTTTCAATCATCTACTTATTAAGATAAATGGCTTACTTGTGTTATTGTACGTATTTGTGCAATGTGAATATTGATTAATGTTTTCATATAATAATGGTTCATCGACACTTAAGGAGGAATTTCTATTCATGTATGTTGTAATAAGATGGTTGTGTGAATGTTCGCATGGGGTAGTTCAAGTGGCAATGGATGTGGAAATGAAGTCTCACCGAACCAGAGATCTTGGGTTCGATTCTTGTGCTACCCTCCTCGGAAATGGGGTGAATAACGGGCATGTGAAAAAACTAAAAAATGAGAGGGTCCTACCTAAGCTTACAAACAAAAAAAAGATGGTTGTGTGAATCATCCTCTAGATTTTGAAGGACTTGAACGCCTTTGTGTCACTAGTATAAGCTATAAATTATGATACTATTTATATGTATAGTCATGAATGGTGGTTTACATGTTTTGTTGATTATCATTTTGGATTATTATCAATGTCTAATATATTTTGTATATCATGGACTCTTTATGGTTTGAATGCTTGAATTAATGAGTCCATTTCACTTAAATGGATATGTTGAATGTCTAGATTTAAAGGAATTGGAATATGGGCCTTTTATCATAGAGGAGGACAATGTAGAGTTACAATTGACCATGGAAATGTTCAATGAGATTAGAAGACTTACAAGCCTATCAAAGTGGGGTTCCAAGCTTATAA
This sequence comes from Pinus taeda, assembly GCA_000404065.3. NCBI lineage: Eukaryota > Viridiplantae > Streptophyta > Pinopsida > Pinales > Pinaceae > Pinus > Pinus taeda. Next base: position 317,008 of record APFE030502554.1, on the reverse strand, counting down.
TTTGGCTAGGGAAGCTTTGCCCACATCCATAAAGGAATTGTGGAAATATTTACAAAATAATAGTGGGAACTATGTATTACTTTAATTATGAGGCTTAGCATGCTAAATAATTCATTAGTCCAAGGATTATTGACTAATACCACACTACACCCTTGTAACCACCCCTCCCACATTTACCCAATTAACCAGTCTGCCAGGGTAAACATGAGACAAAGAGTTAATATGGCATGACCTGGCCTCCTATTTCTAGTTAAGGAAGTGTGGCAAAAAAACTAACCACATATTGACATCCTATAATGTCTACAGGGAACTCAAAGGCTGAACAACCACCCAAGGTGACCAAATCCTAAGTTGGAACCCTTTCTCTCTACTCCGTCCCCACAACCACACCCACAACAAGACATGCATGCAGTTATAGTCCTCCAACCGCATGCACAACACTGCATCCATGTGGTTATAAACCAATTTCTCTAGTTCTGAGCATGAGGTCCTATGATATGTGCCACCTTTTCAGGCCTTCCTCCATACCATTGCCCAAAATTTCTTAAGACTTTCTAGAATCATAAATGACATGATGGCACAAAAATTCAATCAAACTTGACCTAAACTACCTATCCATAATAGTCATTTTGCCAAACACATGGAAAATATGTAAGTTACATGTAGTGAATACATATCAAATCATATTAGTCTGAGATTCATATGAGATTCACCAAGAAGGCTCTATGCCCTCTCTACATCGATGTAATAACACTTATTAGTCCATACATTCATCAACCAATCAATAACTAAACAATTCATGACAAGAGCCATAGAACATACACATTATATAACTAACATATAACCAGAAAATAACCAGCACATGAACCATGGTAACTCAACCATAATGTCACTAACATAATCACTACAGGTATACATGAATCATTGTAGAAGAATAATTCTTATTAATATGTGAAAATACCAACTAAGCTAGGGACTTCCACGTATCACCCAGCCATAGATTGGGCTAAACCAAATCTCTCTTTTATCCAATCACCCCTGTGCCACATTGCAAGCATGAATGTGAGATATCATGGAATAAAGCAAGAAAAAACCAACCAGGGCTTCCAGAGGCTAAACCACCTCAACCCTCAAACACAATGCTTCCACCTCTATGATTGGACATTACTAACATCAACCAGATCAGTGTTTACCCAAATTTTCTAGGGTTTTAGGAACTAGTAACTCAATCCACAATTGTCATGGGGCTTCAGAGCATTTATCCCAACCTAGGATCTAGGACTAGTAACACAACCCAAGTTGTTTTAGGGCTTCCAGAGTGTTTGTTCCAACTTGAAACCATAAGGAACATGAGCCCTAATCAGAAAACAATCAAGTCGAAAAACCCACATCACAATGGCTATCTAGGAAACGGAAAGGCAATGCTCAAACTATTGTCAATCTAGCCAATCCTCCATGCCAATGAAAACACATAACCAGATAATCACATGCATATATCATGAATTAAAAAATCAACAAGGAGATCATACATGTAACCTCTTACCTACAAATCAATCTAGATGTATTTGTTGATCCCATTGTCTCCTTGTGATTACTTACTTTCCTTTGACTTTTTTTCTCAATCCAAGTGAAAGCTAGAGTGCTCCAAGCATGCTCTATGGTGAAAGAGTATGAAAGAGAATGAGATAATGAAATGAGGGCTACAAAATTGAATTTACTAATTCTAAACCAGCTAATGTTGTGAACTGATCTTCATAAACCTTTTTATCATTGAGACCTCTATTTTCTCTTCAATGTCCTCCTCATACAAATTTGCGACCCTTCACCTTTATTTTCTTCTATTTTACTTTATTTCGTAAATAAAATGCCAATTATTGTCACTTTTCCTTTGCTAATGCCTTTACCAATTTCCATTAACATTAATTAATCTCAAGAGATACCCATCACTATGTTTTTCCCAACATTCAACTTGGAATACATGTCTCATGACCTTGGTCTTATTTTATTTACATAAAAAATGAACCATGGGTTGTTACAACCCTTCTTTGTGTATTGACTTGATAAGGGAATGGTGATATTAGCAGACGGTACATAACATAACTCTTTTTATCAATGATGGGAAGTTTGTTGTCACACCATGCATAGTTTGGGTAATAGCCTCTTCTACGTCTTGGTGCAATGTGGCTAGATGAAATGACGTGCAGGCATGGTAAGAGAGGTTTCTGCTTGAAACCCTAAAATTCAATATAACAGTAAAGTGTTGATTTCTGTGAGGGCTTGCCACATGTACTCCATGTGGATGTGGATTTGTGATGTGGTGAGATCCCTAACATGGTATGTTGATGGTTTGATAAGTGGTAGAAAGAATTGGCCTCATTGGATGGACATATGACTAAATTATAGGTGATACATGACACCCTCATAGGATGCCACATAACACAATTGCATCATCACTACATCAACGTGATGCGACTTGTGTGGTTGGTCACGAAACCAACAAGTGACGCAATGTCAAAATTTAGGGTCCATTGATGGAGAAATTTCCAACGCGCCATGTCTAGCACCAAGATTTGTTGTAAGGTTCTTGGGGAAGAGGCATGCTTGATAGAGAGGGCATGAATAAAAATTCAATCAACAAAGGTGTTGCAATTGATGAGTGTAAAACCCCTCCCTTCCCCTCATTATTTGTGAGATAGTATGGGGGGCACACTCAATATAAGCCATTAGTGTGGAATGTTGGCCACATGATGAAGGTAGAGTAGAGGAAAGTTGCAAGGAATTTAGTCACATATGCAACAAAGTATTCACTGACACCCTCTCCCCGCATGGTTAACTGTTGAGAAGGGAAGGGGGTTGTGTAATGAATATAGACTGCTCATCTATCGAAGCTCTGTCGTGGAGGTGGATAATTAGCAAGAAGTTTAACCTCATGTATTTTCTAAATAAATGCATATAACATGTATAACGTGGATATACATGATAAGGTCTAGTATATTTATGCATTGACAATGACAAGGATATTCATGTTCGCTGATGGGGATCACGCCCTCCTTATGATGCTTAGTTCCAATGTGCCCTTCTTGGGTTTAGGCGCAATGGTGTTGGCATGCTGACAATGATAAGTGCATTTTGACATGGCATATGAAATGATAACATCATGTATGCCACATAGCAAGCCACGTGACAAGTTGGTTGATGTTGCAAGATGATTAAAAGATGAATCTTTAAATGGTAATAAATTTTGATTCCTACATCGAATCACGACAAGATTCTCTAAGAAAACCTAATCTAATGGAGGTATTTGAATTTGATTATAAAAACTTTTGAAATTTAAGGTTTTTATAACATCATATTCATAATCACACGATGAAATGGAAATTAGGGTAATTGAATGTGACACCTCCCATTCAACCTAGAAGATTCCGAGAGAGTAAGAGGGAATGTTACAAACAAATCGCATTATGTAATTTTTTAATGATTTTAATAAAAAATATCGAAATCAATTGTTTCAACCCCTGTATAAATTTTCCATTGACATAAGGATGCTCGTCCACCAAAAATACGTCTAAGGTTGCAATAAGGTTGCAATTTGATTTAGCGATAGAAGACAAATACGTCCAAGGGTGCAATTTGGTTGAGCGATAGAAGACATTGTGCGTGGGACTCACTTAGAGATTACACTGTGTCATGAACCATGTGATTGCAAAGAATAACAGGTTATCTGAACAAAATAATAGTAAATTCTACATTTACAATTAAGGGCCGATACAATACAAATTCACGACAATAGAGCTTGTAGTATGCCTTAAAACTGTTTTTGCTTGGCTAGAGCTTGTCTTCCTTGGATTTGAGGAAACAGGTTAATAGTCCAAGACCTAGAAGCATCTAACAAGGTGAAATCCTGCCCCTTACAAATCACTAGCAAATCATTCTAAGTGACCTGGTTTTCTTTGAATAACAGTGATGAGTCAATATGCATTGGCAGATAATAACCATAAATAATTGTCCTCAATATTAATTTGATAACTAGGTTATAATGAATTTTCCCACCGTAGACAAAAAAAAAAAACACAAACTTAAAATATTCCTACTGCAATTATGTCGATGCTAACTCCAACTCAGGATTCCCAGTTCGTGATGATCCAACCTGAACGTGTTATCAATTCAATTCCTGCAGTATTTGTTGGAAATACCTAATTCATCTGCACATGCATCTTAGAGACTCACGCAGCGACAAAAAGCGGCCGAGTCTTCCGAATTTTCTGTCATTTCTAAACTAGTCAGACATCACGGGATCATGAGGGAGCAGCACAAGATGAGGCCCAAGTCTTCCGAGTTTAGGTAATTTTTTAATTCGACAGAGTAGGATGATGACGGGGCTGCACTCTTCCTAGCGCTTGCCGCAGAGGATGTCCGCCAAGTTCATTACCTGCAAACGTCACCCATGGGGTCATGCCGGAACGTTGGCCATGATTTATTAGATTTATAGTGCTAACATGGCTCTATTCACGGTACAGAAATTTCTTTACAAACTGCATACATCCTTGTTCATTCCATAACCCATCTTGCGTTCTCGTATCCGAATTATCATTTACTGGTCATCATGTCAGCAAATCATATTCAACATTGCAATGGAGTTGCAGCTTATAAAAAATATTATTTAGTATGAATATATTAGTTGGGCTAGAAATATTATTTTGTAGGCATATATCAGTGGGTTTAGAATCTAAATGTTTTATATTCTGTTTTTGTTTCCTAGTAGGATGACAAAGTACCAGTGATATCAATATTATTTATATTGTATTTCTGAATGGATTGAATATTTTGAAGCATTTAGATGGTATAAATTTAATAATTCATATTTATAATTTTAATCAAATTTGATTTTATTATAAGTAAAATTGATTACTGATATGTCCGGACAAAACTGAAATTTAAAATGTTTAGACTATGTTATTAGCTGGAGTAAAGTTTAAACATTCTATATATTTTTTTTTTCATATAGTTTAAAAATATAATTGTTGGTGAGATCTCAATTTTTAGTTGTTTAATTTGTATTCTTAAATGTATAAAAAAATTCAATGCCATAAAAACTTTGGAAGTATTTGGATTGTATAGACTCAAGAACTCAAATTTGTAATTTTAACAAATTCTAGCTAGATCTTTTTCCAAATTTGATAAGAAAATATGTCTAGAAAATGCAAAATGTAACACATAAACTACACAATTATTGATGAGATTGCAACTTTGTATTGCTTAAATTGTTTTTTTTTGTTTAAATTGTATTTTTAAATGTATAAAAAAATTCAGTGCCATAGAAAACTTTGGAGGTATTTGGATTGTATAGACTCAAGAACTCAAATTTGTAATTTTAACAAATTCTAGCTAGATCTTTTTTCAAACTTGATAAGAAAATATGTCTAGAAAATGCAAAATGTAACACATAAACTACACAATTATTGATGAGATTGCAACTTTGTATTGCTTAAATTACTCTTTTTAATGCATAAATGGATTCAACATCTTAAAAAACTAATTGGACACTTGAGTATATATGTTCAACAAGAAAAATCTATAATTCCAACAAATTAGGAGTGAAAATAGGTGAAAGTAGGCTTTTTAGAGAAAGGGGAGTGTAAAATTTTCTTTTATATCATTTTTCACTAGAATCCGGCTATACAATTGTTTATGAGATAACAATTTTAGGTTGCTTTAAAATTGCAATTTTGAATGCATAAATGGAGGTCAAAAGATAGAATCTTTAGAAAACATATTTGTTCGAGGGGTGTCTAAAATTTCTACTTTTTATCCTTCTTCACTATCATTCAATTATACAATTCTTTGCGAAATTGCAACTTTAAATTGGTTAAAAAATGTTCTTTTGAATACATAAATAAATTTGTTTGCAAAATCCCTAGGGTACTTTTACTATACGCACTCAACAACTCAAATATCCAAATTCAACAAATTCTAGTTTGATTTCCAGTAAAATTCATTGAAAAATATGCCCAGAAATAGACCAAAACATAGATGGTTGACAAAATTATATTAGTTAGGATGGACTCCAAACATTTCACATTTTATCCTTTTACAATTTAAGTCTGGCTAGATTTAGAGTAAAATTGATCAAGAAAATATGTTGGAAAAAATGGCAAAATGTAGAATGCTTATATTGCACTATGAGTTAGGGTGGAGTTGAAATATTCTATGTTTAGCCATTTTCCCTCAAATCCAAATGTACGATTCTTGGTGTGGTCACAATTTTAAGCTTTCTAAATTGTGTTTTTGAATTCTATATGAATTCAACAGCTTACAAACTTTTTAGAGCACTCCATTTCTAGAAACTGAACTCAAATTTGTAATTCCAACAAATGCTTGCCAAATTTTAAGAGAAAATTGATCAAAACAATATGCCCAAAATAAGCCAAAATAACAAAGTTTAGGCTAGGGTAGAGTCTAAAAATTCTACATTTGTACCTTTTTCAGTAGAGTTTGGTAATACAATTTTTAGGAAGACAACAATTTTCAATTTCTTAACTTGTATTTTTGAACACATGGATGGATATAACAGACTAAAAATGTCCTAGGGCATTTAAATTATCTAGACCCAACAAATCAATCATGTGATTCCAAAAGATTGTGGTTAGATTTTGAGTAAAATTCATTAGAAAATATGTTGGAAAAATGGCCAAAATGTAGAACATTCAAACTAAGCTATGTGGTTTGAGGAAATGTATTTTTTATTTTTTTCTATGTGGCTCAATCATTGAGCGTGACTCCAAAAGTTTCAAGAGAATTGAACATGTAACCTTTCAATATTAAAGATACTTAAACAAAGAGACTCATCCAACTAAACTAACCCTTGAAAATTTAAACCATTTTATTAGTTAATGTAAATACTCTACATTTCAGCGTTTTTCTGTGATACAATTATTTTGTATATCATAATTTTAAATTTCTTAAATCACATTTTTAAACACCTTTAGAAGACTGGGAGATTTAATAAGTTATTCAAATTTGCAATTTAATCAAAATTTCACTATATTTTGAGAAAATTTGATAAAAAAAATTATATTATTAATTAGGTGTAGTTTAAACATTTTCGGCTTTTTTTTTTAAGAATGTAATGATATAGGTCTTCGTGAGGTTACACTTTTTAGTTACTTAAATTAACTTTTTGAAAGCATAAAAATGGATCGAATTCCTTTAAAAACCCTTGGAGCACTATCATGACTCAGTATTCCCAGCTCGTGATGTCAGGAGAGCCAACCTGGACGTGTTTGTTTGAAATACCTAATTCATCTGCACATGCATTCCATAGACTCAGTCAACGACAAAAAGAGGCCGAGTCTTCCGACTTTTCTTTACATCACGGGATGATGAGGGAGCTGCACAAGATGAGGCCCAAGTCTTACGAGTTTCCATAATTTTTAAACTCGTCCGATACCATAATGAGGATGAGGGGGCTGCACTCTCCCTAGCGCTTGCCGCAGAGTATGCCCACCAACTTCATTACCTGCAAACGTCACCCATGGGGTCATGCCGGAACGTGTAGGCAATGATTTATCATAAATGATTTATGATATTTATGGTGCTAACATTGCTCTATTCACTGTACAGAAAATTCTTTACAAACTGCATACGTCCTTGTTCATTCCATACCCCATCTTGCGTTCTCGTATCTGAATTATCATTTACTGGTCATCGTCTCAGCAAATCATTTACTCGTGAGATTCTAATTTTTAATTGTATAAAAAATATCTTGGAGGTACTTTGATTGTATAGACTCAAGAACTCAAATATTCAATTCCAATAAATTTTAGCTAGATGTTTTATCAAAATTGATAAGAAAATATGCATAGAAAATGCAAAATAAGACATATAAGCTACACAATTACTGGTGAGGTTGGATATGGCTTAAATTACATTTTTTAATGCATAAATGGATTAAGTTCCTTGAAAAACTAATTGGACACATGAGTATATAGGCTCAAGAAGCCTAACCTATAATTCATAATTTAATTCTAACAAATTATAAGTGAAAATGTAACACCCATGTGAATATGTTATTAGGTTATTGCTGTTACTTTTTTTTTTAAGTTTTAACTTACACACTCAATGACTCATAGCTTGGTAAAAGGCCTAATGAAGTCCTGTGATGAAAAATATAATTAAATGGAAGGAAATTAATTTCAAGAAATGGTTTAAAAAAAAAAAAAAAAAAAACTAGACAGTTAGGGACGGTTATCAGATTCTCTCTTTCCCTAGATAGGAGATAAGAAAAACCTCCACCATAGTGTGAAAAAAGATAAAAGGATAGCAAGAGAGCTAGAGTGTAACGACCTGCGTTCTTCGACATAACTTGCGATGACTTATGCGCATTTGTGGAGGAAGCTCCTTGTTTATATGGCGTGGAGGAGACATGGAGGCCGACTTGGCATGTGTAGGGGCTTTTGCGATGGAGCAGGGGCTTGGGTGAGGTCGGCTGGGCAAGCCATGACCTCCCCACCCACGCATATATATTTGGTTATGCGTTGGTTTATTTGGAGACAAGAAACTCGCTCATCTTCATTCACTCTACAAAGGAGTGCGCAGATTTAGTGCGTAGGTTGAAGGAAGGCGCAATTGTGTCATGCGCCCATTCTTGGGCTGGTTTGCACGGTGGGGCACATTTGTGGGTGAAGGTGCAGGCAGGAGCGCCCGGTGGTTGAGTTGAGGTGTGCACGGGTGTGTGGCGCCCGACGAACGGTTGTGGCGTGCACAGGTGTGGTGCCTGGTTTGTGCGAAGGTTTGTGCGATGACTTGGCATGGGTGTCTTGGTAACTCAGGTCAGCGCACGCCCGTCGTGCAAGTGTGCACGGTGACTTGGTGAAGTGTTGGGTTGTGGATGAAGGTGTGTCTCGGTTGGAAGCGCCCATATGTGGCGACTCGGAGGTGCACCTGAGTTGAGCAAACAACACGATTGTGCGATAAGGTGAACGAAGCATTAGTGAGTCGTGCGGCAACCGTGCGGAGGTGTTGACGAGTCAGGTAACCAAGTTTTGCCTTCGATTGTAAAATTGACTAAGTATGAAACTTGGGCTTTCCAAGTATACTTGTATATTGTAAACTATTGTATAGTATATTGTTGGGTAGACTCATTGTTCACGGAGTTACCCCTCCCTTTATACTGTGCAATTGTGTTCATCGTTTATAATTTCTGTTGATAATGAATGTGTATGGGTGTTCATTGGTATAAAGGATAAATAATAATACTTGGTTGAGAATCGCAAGCTAAGTAGGAATAAACGGTTAGGCGTAGTCCATGAGCACAAGTATTGGTGAAAAGAAAGTGTTCGGTGGTGCCGCACCTCGCCAAGAGCAGTTGAAACACTGCCGCTGGCCTGGGGGCGTGACAGGTGGTATCAGAGCAGGCTGATGACTGGGTTGACAATGAAGTGCTAATCCCACTACACTATCATGAGTTAGTATCATAACTCGGTTGGAGCTGGTGTTAGAGCAGGGTTGCTCGTGACGAAGTGCATGTGTGGGTACACTTGGAAGAAGTGACTATGGTGACAGATACTTGCAGGGGAAAGAAGTTAGTGAAACACTTCCTGATAAGTGTTGCATCAAGGACTTGGGTTGCAAGTGAAGCTGTTGTATGGTGGACACTAGATTGCAAAGAAGGAAGAGGCTATTAGCAATGGCTAAATCTCAGATTGGGTCTAGTCATGGTCCGAAGGACACTACTTTCAGGTTTAATGAAAACATTTTGGCGAAAGTGGAGGACTTAGAGGCTTATTGGAATTAGAAGATTGACTTGGTCATGAAAGAGCAAGAGGCAACTTTGAAGATGAAGGAAGAGCTCGATGAACTCCGAACTCAACACGAGTACACTAATCTTATGTGTACACAACTTGAAGTAAGGGTCAAGGAGGTTGAAGAAGAAAGGGACCAAGGTCTTGCAGAGATCGTGGACTTGAAGAAATCTCTTGACGAAGCCAGAGATGAGATCGCAGTGTTGAAGAAGGCCGTGAGGCATAACTCAGGTGGAGGAGTGCCTCATGTGAAAGTCAAGGAACCAGAATCTTTCGATGGTACAAGGAGTGCAAAGACTCTTGGCAACTTTCTATGGGACATGGAGCAATACTTGGAACAGTTGGGTCTATCTGATGATGAGACGAAGGTCAAGGTAGCTGCTCAGTTTTTGACAAAGGATGCTAAGATGTGGTGGCGAAGACGAATGGACCAGATTGCCAGTGGCAGTGCTAGTGACATCACTTTGTGGGATGAGATGAAAGGAGCTTTGCAGGCCCATTTCAGTCTTCAAGATGAAATGTGGGAAGCAAGGATGAAGATAAAATTCATAAAGCAAACAGGGAACCTTCAGACATATCAGCGAGAGTTTACAAGTGCGGTCCTAGAACTTCCTGACATGGCAAAGAGGGACAAGATGTTTAGTTTCATTATTGGGTTGAAGTCTTCGGCACACAATGAAGTGAAGAGACAGAGGATTAGAACACTTGAAGAAGCTTTTGCTGTTGTGGACGGGTTGGTGGAGCATTATGATGAGACTTCTGATGATAGGAAGAAGAAGTCTGACAAGCCGAAAGATAAGAAGAAAGAAGATGCTTCGAAATTGGATGACAGTTCGAAGACGAAGAAAGTCTTGAAGTGTTGGATATGTGTTGGACCACATACGGTGAATAATTACCCTTCTAAACCGAAAGTGGCTGCAATTGCACAATCTAATGTGAAGGATGAAGGAGCCTCTGTGGGGATGATGCAGATACTTGGTGTTGCTGCTGCTACAGAGGTGATCTCTTGGAAGGATCCTGAGAGGAATAAGTTGGAGTATGTTCGGATGAAAATTGGGGATGATGATATACTCACTATGGTGGATAGTGGGGCTTCTCACAACTTCATGGGAGAAGATACTGTGAGAGGGATTGGGCTGAAATTTGTACCGATCAAGGCACAAATGAAGACAGTGAATTCTCCTCCAGATGAAGTTCTTTGTGTAGCTGAAAAGGTGGACACAACACTGGGTGGATGGGCAGGGAAGGTTGAATTCACTATATGCGGATAGATGACTATGAGGCTATGCTGGTGATGGAATTCATGAAATAGTTTGATGCTATTATTGTTCCACGTTTGAAGAAACTGTACATTTACGACGGAAGGGAAGATGTACCCATTGGTGTGCCTACCATTGGTGTAACAAGCCCTAATTGTAAGTTGGCAGTGATGCAAATGGAGGAAAAGAAGCGGATGGATGACATAAGTAAGCGGTTGTCCATGGTTGAGACAAATCTTACCGAGCAGTCATTGGTCATCAGGACTCTTTCAAGAAGGCTAGAAGACGTCGAGGATGATGATGATGAGACATACGTGAGGCCGAATGTCCGAGAGGAGGATCGGGTCACTTATCTACGGAGGATGGAGATTGAGGATCTTGACAGATGGATTGAGATGATTAGTGAGGGTGAGCCTTCAGGCTCTACTCCCTCCACATCTTCTTAGATGGACAAGAAGATGGGGTTCATTGTTAGCTGCTCATGGCAGTGAGTTCTTTAAAACGGGTTGAGAAGGTATGACAGATGGTGCAGGGATGGCTTGGCATCAAGCATCATGACATGTTGCAGATGGGATGGAGTTTCCATGGACCTGAGCATGGTGAGATTCTTGGTGAGTCCGAGATGTGGCAGAATCCAAGATAGACTGGTGAAGGCATAAGGAGAAATATTCTTATGATTTGAGCATGACAGTTGGACTCATCACCCAACTAGTTCAAACCGTGGGGGTTAGTAGTGTACCAGAGAGATGTTGGCATCAGGAAGATGAGGAGGACAGTTCATAGGATGAGGACAACACATGGTGGATATGGTAGTTCTAGATATGTTGCAAGGATGTTTGCAGTGTGTGGAGGAGTTGACATCATGGACCGAGGATTTTATAGACATTGGTTTTGATCTTGGTGGATGGATACTAGGATGGTATGTTGTCGAGCATGAAAATGACTTTAGGTGGAGGAGGATGTAATGACCTGCGTTCTCCGGCATAACTTGCGATGACTTATGCGCATTTATGGAGGAAGATCCTTGTTTATATGGCATGGAGGATACATGGAGGCCCACTTGGCATGTGTAGGGGCTTTTCTGATGGAGCAAGGACTTGAGTGAAGTCGATTGGGCAAGACATGACCTCCCCACCTATGCATATATATTTGGTTATGGGTTGGTTCATTTGGAGACAAGAAACTCGCTCATCTTCATTTGCTCTACAAAGGAGAGTGCAGATTTAGTGTGCAAGTCAAAGGAAGGCGTAGTTCTGTCATGCGCCCATTCTTGGGCTGGTTTGCATGGTGAGGAACATTTTTGGATGAAGGTGCGAGCAGGAGCGCCCAGTGGTTGAGTTGAGGTGTGCAAGGGTGTGTGGCACCCGACGGTTGTGGCATGCACAGGGTGGCGCCTGGTTTGTGCGATGACTTGGCACGGGTGTCTTGGTGACTCGGGTGAGCGAGCGCCCACCCGTCATGCAAGTGTGCACAGTGACTTGGTGAAGTTTTGGGTTGTGGAAGAAGGTGTGTCTCGGTTGGAGGCGCCCGTGTGTGGCGACTCGGAGGTGAGCCCGAGTTGGGCAAATGACACGATCTTGCGAGAAGGTGACGAAGCGTTGGTGAGTCGTGCGGCAACCGTGCGGAGGTGCCGACGAGTTAGGCAACCGAGTTTTGCCTTGGATTGTAAAATTGACTATTATGAAATGTGGGCTTTCCAAGTATACTTGTACATTATAAACTATTGTATAATATATTGTTGGGCAGACTCATTGTTCAGGGAGTTGCCCCTTCCTTTATACTGTGCAATTGTGTTCATCGTTTATAATTGATGTTGATAATGAATGTGTATGGGTGTTCATTGGTATAAAGGATAAAGAATAATACTTGGTTGAGAATCACAAGCTAAGTAGGAATAAGTGGTTAGGCGTAGTCCATGAGCATAAGTATTGGTGAAAAGAAAGTGTTCGGTGGTGCCGCACCTCGCCAAGAGTGGTTGAAAGACTACCGCTGGCCTGGGGGCATGACATAGAGGGTCGAGAGAGAGAAGTTTGAATTGGAATCTTGCACAGGATTGTGAAGGTGGGCATGACATTGCCAAACTAAGGTGTTCTTGAGTTGGGCTTAAAACTAGTGGAAACGTTGAATGGAACCTTGAGGGTTGAATTCTAAACTGGACCAATGTTGTCTTGATGTTCAGAATTGCCTAAATTAAGGCTAAATTCGTAAACTGTCTTGAAGGAAAGAGGCTCGGCAGAAAGACTTGACGTCAAGCCTCACGATTAGGTGTAGAGATCTTCCTGATATATTTCTTATGACATAACAGATAAAAACAGATAAGTGCTTTATAACACCTTATTTAATTGTTACTAAATGATAAATCTTGTGTTGTTTTGGGAAAATTGAATTATGTTACCAATGCGTGAAGAGTTTTTCCTAAATTTTGAAATGGAAGTGTCCTGTAAAAGCTTGAGAGTCAATCTATAAAAAGAAACCCTATCTTGATTTGAAATTATTCAAAATTAGATAAGGATGTAAGGCCAAAGTGAGACATGTAGGTTTTAACCCCATACAGGAATTACCTGCATACGAATTCTTAAACACAGAAAATAAGCAAGGAGGCTACCCCGCAGAGTGGGAGAGCAAATCAACCAGGATACCTCGTTAAGGGTCAGTTATTAGTGTAAAATCCCACTTTAGGAGGAAAGCGGGGGTAACAGCTTACCTCCGGAAGGCAAGTTGTTACCCCCGCTTTCCTCCTAAAGTGGGCAAGAGCATAACACATAAAACACATATACACAAAGATTTTCCCTTGGATCCTAAAACCGAGACTACCAGCTTGATTTTTCATTATATTCCTTTCAATGTTACAATACATATTTATACATGCCAAAGAATCCAATACCATGGAGCAAAAACCATTTCATCAAAAACCATGGACTAAAAACCATAGGTAGGTTCGCCCAACCTAATATAGGGTCCAAAAAAATCTTCCCGGGGCACTGCCCTAGACCCCGTAGAGGGGGGTTGCCCGTCCCCCTCAAACCCACTAGACAGTGCAGGCTGTTGGCCCCCTGTGACCCCCCCGCTGCGCAATCGGTGCAACGAAGGGTGGGCTCCGCTCCCCCTCTAACCCCCTGGTTAACTACATGGGTTAATCGTGGAAAGAATATAACACAACCCAACATTCTCCCACTTGTTGTTTTCTTTCCACATGGGGCCACGTGAGAGCTTAGTCATTTTTCCAGCCCTGAAATGCCCATTGTTTCTCTACACCAGGAGAACTTCTCAAAGCTCACAGATTTTGTCAATGCATTTGCAGTATTCTTCAAAGTGTCCACCTTTACCAGCAACACCTTTTTGTCTTATATCATATCCCTCACAAAGTGATACTGAACATCAATGTGCTTTGTCTTTGAATGATAAGCAGGGTTCTTTGCCAAGAAAGTTGCACTTTCGCTATCGCAGTCTATCCTTATAGCTCCTTGTACTAACCCCATACTTGAACACAATCTTTGCAACCAAACTGCTTCCTTGCTTGCATGAGTGGCTGCCATGTATTCTGCCTCTGTAGTTGATAGTACCACTACAAATTGTTTCTTACTCATCCAATTAACTGCACCTCCAAATAGGTTAAACACATACCCACTTGTAGATCTTCTCTGATCCAAATCTCCAGCCCATTCTGCATCAACAAATCCAAGGATATCCAAAACTATATCCAATCCTGGTCTTCCTTGGAAGCACAAACCATAATCACTAGTGCCATGCAAATACCCGAAAACCCGCTTCACTGTTGTCCAATGCACCTTCCTTGGTTTTGACATAAACTTGCTCAATACTCCCATTGCATGTGCAATGTCTGGTCTAGTATAGACCATTGCATACATCAGGCTACCAATTACACTTGCATATGGAACACAAGACATATCCTCTTCCTCCTCTTGTGTCTTGGGACATTGTTCAGCAGATAAATTTACACCTACAGGAATAGGAACCTTCACTGGTTTACCATCGTGAATATTAAACCTCTATAGTATTGTCTCAACATACCTCCTATGGTTTAATGAGAGCTTCCTCTTTGCCTGATCTCTTTTAATTTCCATGCCAAAAATATAGTTTGCATCACCAAGATCTTTCATGTTGAATTTTGAGGACAATTGGGTCTTCAAAGCCTGGATAATTTCTTTGTCATTTCCAACCAGCAACATATCATCCACATACAAGACCACATAAATAACACGGTCACCAATTGATTTAAAATACACACAGTGATCTGCTTTGCTCTGGTGAAGCCAAGTCCCCATATAAATGTATCAAATTTTTGATACCACATCCTTGGTGACTATTTTAACCCATATAGAGATTTCCTTAACTTGCACACTAGTTCTTTCTTACCCTTCAATGCAAATCCTTCAGGTTGCTTCATGTAGATTTCCTCTTCCAAATCCCCGTGAAGAAATGTTTTCTTCACATCCATTTGTTCTGCCTCAAAATTAAAAGAAACAACAACAAATAAAAGTAATCTAATAGAAGTTACCTTGGCAACAGGAGAAAAAATATCACCAAAATCAATTCCCGGCACCTGGGAATAAACTTTTGCTACTAACCGAGCTTTGTATTTCTCCACCTTTCCTTCTGCATTTGTCTTCTTCTTGAACACCCATTTGCTGCCAATGGGTTTCCTTCTAGTCGGCAACTCCACCAGATCCCAAGCCTCATTTTTGTGCAAAGATGCCATTTCATCAACCATGGCCTCCTTCTAGAGTTTTCCATCCTCCGAATCTATTGCTTCCTTCACAGTTCTGGGATCATCATCAGTATTAGATAAAGCAAAATTTGAATAGAAATTAGATGGACTATACCCTTAAGGTTGCCTTCTATCTCAAATTGATCTTCTTACACCCGAAGTTTGTGGTTGTTCATCTACTAATTCCTCCTCTACTCTAGAGTCGAATTCTTCCTCCTTTAGCTCAAACTCAATCTTCTCAAGTTCCTTTGGTTGGACTTCACGTTTAATAACATCTTTCACCTCTTTGGACACCACATCTCGGTTGTACACAACCATCCTTTTTGTTGGGTTCCAAAGCTTATAACCCTTTAAACCATCCTTATACCTAATAAAGATGTACTTTTCACATTTACTATCCAACTTGGTTTGTTTCTCCTTTGGAACATGTACATATGCATCACATCCAAATACCCTCAAATGTGAAAGAGAGAGTTTCTTACCAGTCCATACCTCTTGTGGAGTCTTATCCTCCAATGCTGATGAAGGTGACCTGTTGACTAGGTAACATGCAATATCCACCGCCTCTGCCCAGAATTCCTGTCCTAACCTGACACCACTGAGCATGCTGCTTTCCCTTTCCATCAACGTCTTGTTCATTCTTTCTGCGACTCTATTTTGCTGAGGTGTATATGGAGTAGTCTTCTACCGTGCTATACCACACTTCTTACAGAATTATTCAAATTCATTGCTACAAAATTCTCCACCATTTTCTATCCTCAACACCTTTATCTTCTTCTCTGTCTGATTTTCCACCAGAGCCTTAAATTCTTTAAACCTATCAAGGACTTCATATTTCTTCTTAAGGAAATATATCCATGTATTCCTTGAGAAGTCATCTATAAATGATACATAGTACATAGACTCACCCAGTGATGGAACCTTCACAGGTAGGTCCAAACACATCACTTGGCACAAGCTCTAATATTTGTTTCGTCCTCTTACCACCAGAGGGGAAACTCACCCGATTCTGCTTCCCATATACACAATTTTCACAGAAATCAAAATCCAGAGAGCTATTACTCATACCTTCTACCATACCTTACCATGAAGTATTCGAAGACCCTTCTCTCCAATATGTCCAAGCCTTTGATGCCACAACATGGTCTTCTCTCCAGAGACCACTAGATTTTCTACTCCATTTTCAGGAACCGTAGAACTATTGCACCCGTCAACAACAGTGCTACCTTGCAGCTTGTACAGAGTTCCAATCCGATCTCCCCGCATCAATACTAGTGCTCCTCGAACCATCTTGCAGGTATCCTTCTCGAACACTGTCTTTACACCTGCATCATCCAACTTGCTTACAGAAATCAGATTTCTGGCCAACGCAGGAATATGCAGAACACCCGGTAGGGTTCTAACCCTTCCGCCTTGCAACTTCAACTTTATTTTTCCATGACCAATGATTCTAGCCTTCCTATCATCTCCTAATAAGACATCACCACCATCATATTTCTCATACTCGCAGAACCACTCTCTATGGGGAGTGAAGTGAAAGGATGCACCTGAGTCAATAAACCATGCCTTGTGATCTACATGTGTACTTGAAGAAGCTGAGTACACATCCCCACCTTCATCTAAGGTGGTTTTCGCCTTTGTAGAAGGAGCATCATCAGATCCCTTTCCTTTATCAGGAGCTTTAGATTTATAATCCCTTCTGAGGTGCCCTTTCTTTCCGCATTTCCAGCATACCACCTTTATAGGTTTTCCTGGAGATTTAGATCTCCCTCTAGATTTAGATCTCCCACTCGATGACATATTTTTGTTTCTATTCTGGGACCGTCCTCGTACAGACAAGGCATCACCATTCTGGGTTTCCATATTTTTCCGTCTCATCTCCTCCGTCAGCAAGGCTGAGACTATTTCATCAAACTGCAAAGCAGTTGCATTGCTACCTATTGCAATAACCAGACTATCCCACGAACCTGGTAGAGAACACAACAAACTGATGCACTTATCTTCATCTGAAATTTTAATATCAACAGATGATAACTGACTTACCACAGTATTAAACGCATTCAAATGCTCCTTCACCGAGTCTCCATATTTCATCCTCAGGTTATACAGCTTTTTTCGCAGGAACAGTTTATTCACCAGAGACTTAGATTGATACAAAGTCCCTAACTTGTCCCATAGAGCCTTCGCCGTAGCTTCCCCTAATACATTCAGCAATACTAAATCTGAGACACACAATCGTATTGTGCTCTTTGCCTTCCGATCCAACTTCTTTCATTCTTCATCAGTCACTCCCGTTGGTTTAGTACCCGGATCTACCACGATCCACTAATCTTTATCCACCAACAGATCCTCCATCTTGAGTTTCCACAACTCAAAACTCTGACCATTGAACTTCTCAATCTCTATCTTTCCTTTGCTCACCATCTTCTTTTACCACAAGAATCGATCTCGCAGATCTCCCACTGAACAGGTTCTACCACAGGCCCAAGCGAAACCCCTCAGCAACAAAGGCATCCCCTTGAAGCCAAAACAGCTCCGATACCAAATGTAGGTTTTAACCTCGTATAGAAATTACCTGCCTACGAATTCTAAATCACATGAAAAATAAAAATGCGAGAGCATAACACATAAAACACATATACACAGAGATTTCCCATTGGATCCCAAAACCGGGACTACCAGCTTGATTTTTCATTATGTGCCTTTCAATGTTACAATACATATTTATACATGCCGAAGCATCCAATACCATGGACCGAAAACCATTGCGTCCAAAACCATGGACCGAAAAATGATAGGTAGGTTCGCCCAACCTAATATAGGGTCCAAATGTTTTTTTCCCAGGGTGCTGCCCCGGACCCTGTAGAGGGGGAATACCCGCGCCCCTCAAACCCCCCGGATAGGGGGGGCTACCACCCCCTCACTGTGAAATTGGCACAACAAAGGGGGGGCTCTACTGCCCCTCTAACCTCCCGGTTGACTACGTAGGTTAGTCGTGGAAAGAATATAACACAATCCAACATGGAGGGCTTGATGCTATAGGGAAGGTGGCATTATTGGCTGACTTAGAGATATCTGCCTTGGTGAAGCCACCCGATGTTGTATGGCTATGGGTGTCATGTGGTCAGTAGGCCCAACCTTTTCACGACCTTTGTTGAAATGAGGTTCTTTTGGCTCCCATTGTAGAAAATGAATTGTAGTGGCAAACCCTTCATCCACATCTGTGAGTGGAAGAGACTCTCACCTTCCTCTGGATCTTCAGGCTCATTCTTCTGGATCTTAGTGTTGGAAACAATGGCGTTGGGATCTGCATCAAAAATTTTCCTCCCTTTGTCATTCCTCTTCTCAGGTTCTGACTTAGAGTTGGAACATGCATTTGAATCCTTCAGATCATCCATTAGCGATTTCTTGACTCAACACTCACTTGTGTTGTGAGTGGGGCTGTTATGGAACTCACACCACTTTCCTATGTCCTTCTTTAACTTAGTAGTGGTGTTATTTTCTTGTGGATTCAACACATTGTCTTGGGCCACCTTGCCTTAGCTTTGTCCTTAGCTCTGTGGTTTGGGGGCACCTTTCCCTTGCTTTGAATTTCTAGATCCAAAGCCTCTCTTTTTTAGTTGAAGCTTTTTCTTGATCTTGAAAACGTATCGGTATGTTGTGCCAGGCGAGGAGATGTCCAGGAACTCCATCTCATCTTGGATGTATCTATGTAGGTAGTTGTGGTACTTTAGTACCAAATGTTTCTCGGAATCCTTGATACCCAACTTCATGAGAAGGGTATGAAAAACATTAGTAAACTGTAGCAGATCTTGGTCCCTTCCTTGCCACAACGTGGTCTACTTTATGTATTTATACTTGTAACTCTCAACAGGGTTATACTTCTCCTGAATGGTGATCTAGAATGAAATCCAAGTGGGTGCGATTGAAAACAGTGAGGGTTCCCTCTCGTCCTTCTGTTTAGAGCAGGTTTCCCAGTAATGCTTAACGTGGGGGGTGGCTTTGAGAAGTGCAAAAGTAATCTCTTCCCTGTTGGAAAATCATGAAAATAAAAATATCGTTCTAGCACATTTATCCAGTTATGTATGAAATTTTCATCTATGCGACCTTTAGATATAGGAATGTCAAAGTTAACTTGTGCCTTAAAGGGTGTGGTGCTTCCAGAGTAGCTACTAGAATTTGATGTGTCACCCCCGGGTAGCCTATAAAGGATCAGGGCAAAGTTATCCATCATCGTGTTCCTCTGTGACTCAAGGGATTCTTTGAGCAAGATTTTGAAAGGATCTCCTACCCCCTGATCTTTCTTTTCTCCCCCCATGGAAGGCCATCGGGATTTGCAAGACAAATCTTGCAAAGGTTCAACTAGTTGAAGCCCTAACTCCTTATATCATGACCTCGTTGGGGAAATGCAAAGAAAAATAGGTAAAGAGTAGACCTCTCTGATACCATTGATCTAGATTTACATAAGAATTCAAAAAATTACAAATATAACCATAAATATAGAGATGTAGCAGAAATAACACTTCATTTCATTAATATCAAATAGTGAAATATGCTTACAAACATAATGGAAAGATGACTAGCTTGATCGATGGTAACTTATCTGTAAGAAGTGATTTGGAGACTACATGTCTCTGAACTATGTTACAATGAGGCTCAAAGGCCTATTTATTATTGAGAAACAATGGAAAACCCTAAATATCCAAAAATCTAACCCTATGTGATGAAGCGCCAAATTATGGGCCTCATTTGGGTAAATTGGCACATCAACTTCCCGAGGTTGTAACTTTGGGATACAATCTCCATTTGACATGCACAACACCTCGTTAGAAAGATCTGTATGGGGAATACAAATTTCAAGTGGCTTACATCATTTTCCCAAAAGAACATTGTTTAGGGCCTCAAAATTGCTTCAAAAGTTAAGGACCCGAAAAACTACCAAAAATAGTAAATCATGCTACAAATAAGGAAACTGAAACACTGAAAGAAATAATGGTGGGGGTCTAAGTGGAAAAGGTAGGTGGCTAGCAATATCCACTTGAATCATTCCTACCCCCTTAGGAAGCAATGGTCCCCAATGCATTGAGTGCCTCCATGAGATGAGGAAACATCTAGTAAACTTGGTCCCTAGTGAGCCACTTGCCCTGTTGGAGGGGTTGGCCAGCTTTGACAACCCGATATCATTGTATCTTCTATTGGAAAAAGTTTTTGACTTGTCTGTCTATAATTTGATCATTTTTGGCCTGTTCCATGTAGTCTAGGTTTAAATCTATAAGTTTGAGCTATTTTGCATTGTCTGGTGTGTTTAACAGTGCAAGCCAAGGAACTGGGGAATGTTGCACTCCAAATCATTGTCTCTCACAACCTTGGTAGTGGTGTAAGGACTATAGCAGAGTGGTGTAAGCTTTTGATGGGCTCTAGTAAGGCATTCTTTCTACAAATGCAAACAAACTTTTTGGCCCACCTAAACTTGTCTCACACTTGATGTTGATCATGTTGCTACTTGTACTTGGCATTTTTTTATAGTGGAGCATCGATATATCATCCTATTGGATAGAGGTGCTCCTAGAGTCAGATGGAACAAACGCTTGACCTGACAGTGCAACGGTACCCCTATGGGCCAGGAGAAGATGTCCTCGTATTCTTTCATGACCTTATCCACCTGATTCTTTTGCATGGAGACACCCTTCTAGGGGATCATGAATGTTACTATGAGCTTGCACTTACTTTAGGGGTGAGATAGAAAGAAAATAAATTTCCTAGTTTGGGAGATGATCTTACCACCCCTCTTAGAAGGGTTCAAAGAGGTGGTGGTAGGTTGGGCTACCTCTGGTATGCTATATAACGTATTACCCAAAGAAATAATCACAGAGCGAGGCCTAGACTCATATAAAACATGTCTCTTCCACAAATATGGTTGTCCTAATAATACATCACAAACGTCAAGAGGAGAAACATCACACAGTACCTCATCTATGAACGGCTTGATGTTGCAGGGAAGGTGGCACTCTTGGCTGACTCAAACATCTATTCGTTAGTGAAGCCAGCTAATGTTGTACGACTGTGGGTCTGGTGTGGTTAGTATAGCCAACTGCTTCATGACCTATGCTGAAATGATGTTCTTTTGGTGAACCCTTCACCCACATCCATGAGTGGAAGAGACACTTCCCCTCCTCTTGATCTTTGGGCTCATTCTTCTAGATCTTAGTGTTGGCAATAGTGGTGCTGGGTTCCACATGAACAATGTGCTTCCCTTTGTCATTCCTCTTCTTTGGTTCTAATTTAGAGTTAGTACATGCATTTGAAACCTTCATCTCACCCATTAGTGATTGCTTGGCTCGGCATTCACATATGTTGTGAGTGGGGCTCTTATGGAACACACACCAGCTTCCTATGTCCTTCTTTGACTTAGTGGTGGTTTTCCTTTCTTGCAGCTTCGATAAGTTGTCTTGGGCCACCCTACCTTGGCTTTGTTCTTGATTCTATAGTTTTGGGGTGCCTTTCCCTTGGTTCAGATTTGTAGATCCAAAGTCTCGCTTTTTCTGTTTAAGCTTCTACTCAATCTCGACAGTGTATCGATACACCATGCCGAGTGAGGATATGTCCAACAACTCCATCTCATCTTAGATGTACTTGTGTAGGCAGCCATGTTACTTGAGTACCAAATGTTCCTTAGAATTCTTCATACCCAACTTCATGTAAAGGGTATGAAAAGAATTGGTAATCTCTGGAAGATCTTGGTCCCTTCCTTACCGCAGCGTGTTCCAGTTTATGCATTTATCCTCATAGCTCCAAATAGGGTTATACTACTCCTTGATGGCATCCTAGTACAAATTCCAAGTGGATACAGTTGAAAAAGGTGAGGGTTCCCTCTCATCCTTTTGTTCACAACAGGTTTCCCACCAATCCTTAACATGGGGGGCAGCTTTGAGAACTGAAAAAGTAATCTTTTCCTGGCTGGAAAAATCATGAACAAAGAAATATCCTTCTAGAATACTTAACTAGTCATCTATGATGTCTGCATCTATCCAACCTTCAAATATGGGAATCTCAAAGTTAACTTGTACCTTAAAGGGTGTGGTGCTTCCAGAGTAGCTGCCAGAAGTTGATGTGTCACCCTTGGGTAGCTGCTTAAGGATCTCAGCAAAGTTGTACATCGTCATGTTCATTTGTCACTCAAGGGCTTCTTTGAGCAAGATTTTGAAAGGAACCCCTACGCCCTCATCTTTATTTTCTCCCCCCATGGGAGGCCATCGGGATTTATGAGGCAAATCTTGAAAAGGTTCGACTAGTTCAAGCCCTAACTCATTATATCCTAACCTTGTTGGGTACATGCAAAGAAAAATAGAGAAAGAGTAGACCGCTTTGATACCATTGATCTAGATTTACACAAGAATGTAACAAATTATAGATATAACCATAGATACATAGATGTAATAGAAATAACACTTCATTTCATTAATATTAGATATTGAAATATGCTTATGAACATAATGGAAATAAGACTACCTCAGGTGATGGTAGCTTATCTCTGAGAAGAGATGGGGGGATACAAGCCTCTTAATTGTGTTACAATGAGGCTTAAAGGCCTATTTATTATTGAGAAATAATGGAAAGCCCGAAGTATGAAAAAGCATAACCCTAGGGGATGAAGCACCGAACTATGGACCTCGTTTGGGTAAATTCATACATCAACTTCCCGGGGTCGTAACTTTGGCATACAATCTGTTATCTCAAAATCTGACCCTGGAAGGCTGCAGACTAGGAAGACCTCAAGTACCTATTTCAAACCTACTTTAGGCTGAGGCTAAGCCTCCCCAACCAGAGACGGCTCTCTCAAAGGATTAATGTTTCTGATTATGATTAAGATGGCTAACTCTTGTGAAACGAATGTAAAAATATGAGTGGGGGAAACACAATTAGAAACTATCCATTGGGCTTATGGAGTCAACATCATTTCAGTATAACAATGGTATCAACCTTACATAGAAATCAGGGCATTCAGGATTCAACACATTTAGAACATACCAGAAACATATAGGACCACACAGTCTATGAACGTATACAGGAAATTAGAGCGCCATGAGTGAGTTCTAAGTGATTACACATTCATACCATTGCAAATATTGGGAAAAGAACAATACAACACATTCTATACATCGAATCCCTCCTGAGTCCTAAGAATTAAAGCCAATCTTGTATTACTAAAACAGAGTCTTCTCATAAAGCCAACTATCAGAGCTGTTTTCAATAAATTTCCAACCTTTGGTACATTTCCCTTTCTCCTATATATAGATTTCTTTACAAGGCTGAGACTCATCCTCCAGCATGAGGGGAACTCGAATTATCCTTGCTATGACACCTATTCAAACTTTAACTACTTATTAAATGCAACAAACTGCTAACTAGACTTTTTAGAAACCTAAGGCAATTAAGAGTCTAACTCCATCATCATGCTAATAATAGCATTAATTACAATCAAATCTCATCCTTTGACAAGTGGTCTCCTTCAATTTAGCTGTGGTGGATGTTTGAAACTCCTTACTGGCCCTCAATGTCTCATATCCTTTACTGTTGTTGAGAAGTGGGAAACTGCCCCTATTTTTATGCTTTTGGTTTCTTCAAAGATATTCAGAATTAATTAACCATGCTGATCCTCTTTGATTACCCAACAATCTATTAGAGTGTCACGTTCCTCATGTGCTGTCAACCTTTCCCATGTGTGAAGACAAAAACCTCCTCCAAGCTATCTGGCATATCATGGACTGTAGTAAATGTGATCACTTTATAACAAAAAGTTTAGAGTTGGGTTCGAATATATGTTTCCTCCACCTGTCTTGCCCTTGTTGAAAGTTTATACCTTCAAATGATCCTTTGAGGATATTCCTTTTTCAAAAAATTTCCCTCAGTCCCTCAAAATTGGTTGACTGAGTTTTAATTATGTAGGTACAGCAGTTTCATAGCGCGCTATGAAACTGCTGTGTAATTCCAAAAACACAGTTTCAAACCAAAATTTTTCTATTTTGAGCCTCTTGATATGTAAACATTCTTTTTAACTGTCCCAAAGCTTTTCAAAACTGAGTGGAGATGTATCATTCTTCAAGAAAGAATGCAAAAAATAAAATCATCAAAATTTGAGACATTACCTTACTTGATGTGTGACTTCCTTAAGGAAATTTTTTTCTGCTGGCTTAGCTGCATCTTTAAATCCTCAATTTGCCTAGGCTACGAAATAAGTAGAAAGGTAAATCAATAGATGTCTTTCCTATGAAATGCAACAGAAGTTTAAAATGATATGAATACACCTTATTATATCTCCCTTCACAGGTAAGGTACCTCTGTATCAAAGTAAGCAAATTGGCATACGAATCCTTGACATAACTTCTAGGAATAGACTTGTTTAAATCTGAGTTAATGAACTCCTGCTTCAGAAATTCTTTGCATGGGGTCATATCAAATTTGAAATTCTTAAACCAACTTTCTTGCCCCCTTGGAATCTCCGTAACTGTGGATGTTGCGTCTGGTGAGACCTGTAGTTCAAGCATACCAACCTTTGAGTTCAGTCTTGTGAAATTCAAGGAAAATTCCTTGGTGACTTGTGCATGACCTCCCTAGAGTTTCTTGGAAAAATTCCAACATCTAGCTTGCTTGAATGCATCCTCAACTTCTCTATTCTTCAAGGTTATGTCCAAACCTTCAGGTTCGCTCCTCAAACACCTGCCTGACCTGTGATGCTGTCTTTCTGCAAACCCCTCCATGAAACTCCAGCGGAATGATATTTTTGATGAGTGGCACTGTCTCAATCTTTGATCTCTACCTCGCTTGATATCTGCCTCACTTGATAGCTGCCTCGCTTGGTGTTTAATGAATTCAAATTGGCTTCGTGTTCAATGAATTCAAATTGAAATCTTGCAGATTTGTTTCTCATGCAACGAATACAATCATCATTATGACTGTGAATACCTAGGTCTTCTTGAAACTTAAAATATGAGCGTACGAAGGTACCTAACTACTCAAATGATGGAGATAAGTGGTTAGACATGATAGGTGAAGTGTATAAGCTGACAGTCGATGATGTAAACATAATTGAACTTGACAGATATGACAGCTAAGAAAGATTTGTTACAGATTGCACGAATCTCCGATTTCGTAGCGCAACCAGTGTAAAATCTGGGTTTTGCGCTGCGAAATCATCTAAAGTATGTTGCGTTGCGAAAACACCTAAGTATTTATGCGCTACGAAATCACCCAAAGCATGTAACACATAATAATCTTTGAACAAAGCTGACACATGGAGATTGTGTGAGTTATGAGACCAGTGATGAATGAGAATGGATAGTTGACCTTTTGAGCATACCACTAAGACTCCTAAGACTTAGACTCTAAAGAAAAAAAAAAATTAAACCTAGATTAGCACTGAACCTTTACCATCAAACTGATGTAAACAATTTTTCAAATTGCTTCTTAAGCGATAACACAATCTGTGTTTGATGCATACAATACCTCATTAGAAAATCTGTACGACTACAAATTTTGAATGGATACAATTTCTTGATGGCCAATGTTGACCCTAATGTTCCCAAAAAATGTTGTTTAGTGCCTCAAAACAATTGTGGAAGTTCAGGACCCGAAAAATTGCCAAAAATAGTAAATTGTGTTACAAATAAAGAAACTAGAAAAATGAAAGAAATAATGGTGGGGGTCCAAATGGAATAGGTGGGTAGCCACCAATATCCAACTGGATCATTCCTCGCCCCTTAGGAAGAAATATTCCCCGTTGCATTGAGTTCCCCAATGAGATGAGGAAATTTTTGCTAATCCTCGTCCCTGGTGAGCCACTTGCCTTGGTGCAGGGGTTGACCAAATTTGACAACTTGATATAGTTGGATATTCTATTGGCTATTGTTCTTAACCTATGTGTCCTTAATCTGATCATTTTTGGCTTGTTCCATGCAGTCTGGGTTTAACTCTATAGGTTTGAGTTGTTTTGTAATGTCTGATGTGTCCAGCAATGGTGGGAAGCATGGTCGAAGGCAGTCCACATTGAACACTAGGTGCAAGCCAAGGAATGCGGGAATACTATGCTCCAAAGAATTGTCTTGCACAACCTTCTTAATGGTGTAAGGACTTTATCAGAGAGGTCTAAGCTTTCGATGGGCTCTGGTAAGGTGTTCTTTCTGGAAATGCAACTAAAATTTATCACCAACCTGAAACTTGTGTTGCACCCGATGTTGATCATGTTACTACTTGTACATGGAATTTTCCAAAATGGAGAGGTGATATATTGACCTGTTGGGCGGAGGTGCTTTTAGAGTTAGATTGAAAGAGTTCTTGACATGACAGTGCAATGGTACCCCTATGGGTGAGGAGAAGTTGTCCTCGTATTCTTTCATGACTATATCCATCTATTTCTACTATATGGAGGCACCCTTCCCGAGGATCATGGATGCGGTTACGAGCTTCCCCTTACTTTGAGAGTGAACTAGAAAGAAAATGAATTTCCTAGTATGGGAGATGATCTAACTACCCTTCATAGAAGGGATCAAAGAGGTGGTGATAGGTGGGGCTACCTGTGATATCCTTTATCATGTATTACCCATTGGTATCATGTATAATGTATTACCCAAAGAAATATTCACAAATTGAGGGCTAGACTCATATACAACATGTCGCT
This sequence comes from Pinus taeda, assembly GCA_000404065.3. NCBI lineage: Eukaryota > Viridiplantae > Streptophyta > Pinopsida > Pinales > Pinaceae > Pinus > Pinus taeda. Next base: position 289,546 of record APFE030502554.1, on the reverse strand, counting down.
TCAACAAGTATGGTTTTCCTAATAACACATCACAAACATCAAGAGGCACAAAATCACACAATACCTCATATGTGAAGGGCTTGATGTTGTAGGGAAGGCAACACTGTTGGCTGACTTAGAGATCTCTTCATTACTGAAGCCACCCGATGTTGTATGGTTGCGAATTTGGGGTGGTTTGTAGGCCCAACTGCTTCCTTACCTCTACTAAAATTAGGTTCTCTTGGCTCCCTCTGTCGATAATGAATTGTAGCAGTGAACACTTTCCCATATTTGTGAGTGGCAGAGACACTCCCCCTCCTTTGGATCATCGAGCTCATTCTTCTAGATCTTAGTGGCGGAAAATAGTGGCACTGGACTCCGCATTAACAATATACTTCCCTTTGTCATTCGTCTTCTTAGTCTATGAATCAAAGTAAGAACATGCATCTCAAGCCTTCAACTTGGCCACCAGTGATTTCTTGGCTCAACACTCACTTGTGTTGTGTGTGGCGCTCTTATGGAATTCACACCACTTTCATGTGTCCTTCTTTGACTTAGTGGTGGTGTTCTTTTCTTGTGGCTTTGACAGCTTGTCTTGGGTCACCCTGCCTTGGATTTTTCCTTGGTTCTGTTGTTTGGGGCACCTTTCCCTTGGTTTAGATTTACAGATCCAAAGCCTTTATTTTCTATTTAAACTTTTGCTCGATATTGACAGTGTATCAATACACCGTGTCAAGCGAGGATATGCCCAAGAACTCCATCTCATTTTGGATGTACCTGTGTAGGCAACCATGGTACTTCAGTAACAAATGTTTCACAATATCCTTGATACGCAACTTCGTGTGAAGGGTATGAAAAACATTGGTAAACTCTGGCGACCTTGGACCCTTCCCTGACACAGTGTGGTCCAATTTTTTTTATTTATCCTCATAGCACCCGACAGGGTATTACTGCTCCTTGATGGCATCCCAGAATGAATTCCATGTTAGTGCGGTTGAAAATAGTGAGGGTTCCCTCTCATCCTTCTGTTCAAAGTAGGATTCCCACCAATCGTTGACATGGGGGGCAACTTTCAAAAGTGCAAAAGTAATATTTTCCCTGATGGAAAAATCATGAACAAAAAAAATGTCCTTCTAACATATTTAGCTCGTTATGTACATGGTCTGCATCTATCTGACCTTCAAATATGGGAATGTCAAATTTAACTTGTACCTTAAAGGGTGTGTAGCTTCCAAAGTAGCTGAAGGAAGTTGATGCATCACCCCTAGGTAGTCCCTGAAGGATCTTGACAATGTTTTTCATCATTGCATTCCTCTATCACTTAAGGGCTTACTTGAGCAATATTTGAAAAGGATCTTCTACCCCCTCATCTTTTTTTTCTCCACCCATGGGAGGCCATCAAGATTTGTAAGGCAAGTCTTGCAAAGGTTTGACTAGTTCAAGCTGTAACTCCTTATATCCCGACCTCACTGGGGACATGCAAAGAAAAACAGAGAAGAGTAGACCGATCTAATACCACTGATCCATATTTACATAGGAATGTAATAAATTAGATATATAACCATAAATACAGAGATGCATAAGAAATAACACTTCATTTCATTAATATCAAATACTAAACTACCCTTACAAACAGAATGGAAGTAAGACTAGCTTGAACAATGGTAGCTTATCTCTGAGACAAGATGTGGCGGCTACATGCCTCTAAACTATGTTACAATGAGGCTTGAAGGCCTATTTATTATTGAGAAATAATGGAAAAACCTAGATATGCAAAATCCTAACCCTAGGAGATGATCCTCCAAAGCATGGGCCCCGTTTAGGTAAATTGGTACATAAACTTCTCGGGGTTGTAACTTTGGCATACAATCTCCGTTCGACATGCACAATACCTTATTAGAAATATCTATATGAGAACTACAACTTTTGAATGGAAAGCATCGGTCCAATAACCATGCTAGCCTTGGTTTTCCCAAGAAAAACATCGTTTATGGCTTCAAAATGATTCCAGAAGTTGAAGACCCAAAAAACTGCCAAAAATAGTAAATTGTGTTACAAATAATGAAGTTGGAAAATTGACTTTTACAACAAATTAAAAAGGTGTGCAAACTATTGGTGATTGGGGCCCTCCACTCCTTAGTAAGCACATCGAACGATTATCAAATCTTTGAGACCAAAGCATCAATATGTATTCCATAAAATGTAGTTGGAGAAAAGCTCCAAAGATATTACAACAATTCAATTTTGTTCCTTTCTATCCTCACTTTACAAATTACATATTATATGGAATTTGGAACTTTGAACTCTTTGTATGAAGGATGCACTCCTATTTATACAAAAAATTAAGATAACTAATGAATAAATATAGATCCTAAAATCTCTACTAAATCCACATTTATCTCTTGTGGTTACAACCAATCACCTAACAATATGAGATACAAATCCTCTCAATATTCTCTCCTAGTTTTGATAGGAGACACATATCAAAACATCAATGATTTTTCTCCTTCGAATATGCTTAGTCAATGATCCAAATCGTCTACAATTACTCAACAAATCTCCATGAGTTGGATTTGAAATCCGAATTTGTCATTGAGTATCCAAATAAGACCCTTCTAAAATCTTGAAATAGCCCTAGAATATCATAAAACTCATACCACTTTTAAATATATATGAAAACATGTCAATTTCCTAATATTTAATCATAAATTGTCTTCAAATACTTAAAATAGATGACTTGGAAAATAATAACAATAAAGCCATATGATCATGAAAATGGTTATTAGTGTAGGGCTCTAGAGCTACAAAATATGGTTAAGTGTTATAGAATATGGTAAAATGATGAAATTGAGGGTAAAATAGGATGACATTTTGGAGACCCAACATTTCCCCCAACTAAAGATGTTGCACTTCCTCATACAACATTGCACTGATTCCCTTAATCATAAATTTATCTTGTTGAAATGTTTTCATTCTATATGAACTTTGACTTTCTATTAATTCTCTTTTAACTTTTCATAATCATATCACTTGGTAACTTTATTTTCTTTGCAAAGTGTACTTTCAAATACATTTAACTACAACATATTTTGTATGGTTCGTTCTTGTCTCACAACCAAAAATTTATGTGTATTGGTTATTTTGTAACAATACTTTTCTTTTCTTTTTTGCATCAAAATTCTTGAAGACATTGAGAATTCCTTTTTAAGGCCCCATACTGGTTGTTAGGCATCTAATGTTCTTATCAATTGATCATTGTAAAACATATTAACTTTTGGAATCAAAATGCAATAATAGTTGATTGGGAAAAATATGTTGGTTATGATGAAATGAAATGTGACATGAAATGTGAATATCAATTAAGATCCCTTGCTCCCAACTAAAGGTGCTTTCATTTTTTGGGAAATGAGAAAGGAAATATAAATATGGTGAGGGATTTTCCTAAATCATAATTTCAGCATTTAAGGAATTACATGATTAAATATTACAAAACAACATACCTTCACCTGCGTGGAAAGTAGACAATCTATATATATAGAAGAGTGTGGTTGCTATTGGTGGATCATGGAATGTGAAGCAAAAGAATTTGCTATGCTTTTTCTTTCTCTCGGATGTTTTAATAGAGGATGAATCTGATCTGAAATTGGAATCTTTATTGCTACAACTACTGAATTATGACTTGAGTCCTGTTGTAAGGTGCTTAAATCATATAGTCTTCATTCATTCCCATTGACTAGAATAATTCTTATCTATGTGAATAGTGTGTCGGTGTCGAACATAGAAAATAAATTGTTGGATTATTGGCCATCAATGAATGTTATTAACCAACACGAGACTACTCACCATTGATGTCAGTGAGAGTCAATATGTCTAAGTACATCTTATTAGGTACAAATAGATGTGTCATAGTCGAGTCACCTAGAAGATCCAACAAATAGGGGACCTTAATGTATTCACACTGTCTATTTATGAGAGAAATTCTCATTAAGATATGAAAGCCTAAAGGTACTTGAAAGATCTATAGTCTTCATCCCAAATGATGTGTTAGAGTCGATGGGTCAATACTTGTTAGAAAAGAGGCCTTAATGAATCCTCCATCATCCAATGCGAGTATAAAATAATAATTTGAAGGACCATAGATGCATGCATTATGAAGCAAGTTTTATTTGCGAGAAAGGAAGAGGAAAATGTTGTGACTCAGCTTTGTGAGGGAGCTAAATGAATTTATTTTTGGTTAAGGGTGAGTGAAAATGAGGTAGGAAAGTATGTAGATTACAAAGGGAAAATGAGTTTTGAAATCATGGTTTGAGAGTAGGGAGATGGAAATTTATGGATCGATTGTAGGATTGGAATGAATAGCAAGAGTAAAATTGGTATATGAGAGGACTTGTTTAGTAGCAATAGTGTAATGGATCTACCTTTACATGGAAAGAACATGCTCTTCAAAAAGAAACTTGGCCTTTAAAAAACACCCATGCATATAGTGACATTCTTTCATCACCCTGGAACCTACAAAAACTTAGCACTTTTATGAAATAAAATGTAATACTATCAAGAGAGAAAGGTGATTAGTCTCTTTTCATCTGATATATACACAAACAAGACCTAGAAATAGTACTAATAAAACAAAATTGAAAGAAGAAAGAATAAATGCAGTTTTCCTTATTTGGAAAGTGGTACCTTGGACTATGTGTTGGTGTTTTATTGGTACCTTCTTCATTATTTTTATTGTTTCAAATGTTAATGAAAACTCTTTCATTGTGTACATCTTATCAAGATATTTCCAACGACATTTGAATCATTAAAATTTGATGTTGTATGAAAGATTTATGATTACTTGAAGTTTTTATGAAATAAGAAAAAATATTGTGCATGGGTGCCACGTGGCCACACTAGGGAAATCAATGTGGCAACGTGATGCTGTGTGGATCCTGAAGTGGGTAGATGACATGGCATCAAAATGTGGCAAGCTGACTATTCAAGGTGACATGGTGGACAACGGGGTAATGACTGTGTAATGTTGACCAATAATATGCAACCATGTGGCAATCAAATGTCATCACATGGTAGCGAAATTGTTGCCTAGTTAAGGATTGTCAAAATTGTGGAATAGTTAACAACTTTTGGCTTTTATTAGATTTGAACTCATGAACTCTCTTTTACAAATTAAAGATGGACCAATAAGCCACAGTTAAATTCTGTGAAATATATGGCATAAAAATTCAATTAAAGTTAAAAATATTAATCATTCTACAAATTTGACTAACCAAGCAACAATTTGACAAATTTCCAACAAAACAAAATTCAAGATTTTTAGGAGAAAATCAAATATCTAAGTGCACTTGTCAATCAATTTCATGCCATCAAGATATTTTATTTTCATTTGAACCCATCTTATTGCCAAAAAAATGGATCTCACAACCAATTTATTCTATAAAAATTGGGAAAATATTGAAGCTACAACTCAATTTTACTTTTTTGTTTTTTATTTTTTGTTGCAAGTTGCTACAAGGTGTGTTACAACAAAATTCATGGGCCATTTTCTCACAAAGTATCCATTGGATTGGGCTGAAATATTTTGGACATGTTCCCACTCTTCTAATGTTTATGCACACCAAAAATCAATACCATCAAATGCATGGATTTCAAGATATAATAGAAATTGTTGTACAATTTAGAAATGATTTTCTTACAAAATACAGATCGGTTTGAGCTAAAATTTTGTAAGAAGGTTCAAATTTTGTAAGAAGGTTCCTATGGTCCAGTGTCTCTGCACACCAAAACACAGATTTATCTAATGCACAATCTGGAGATATAAATGAAATGGATAAAGGAGATGATACTCATTTTCTAGAAAATGTGAAGTGGATTGGGTGGAAATTTAAAGGGATTGTTCATCATAATATTATGCACTTCCTACCCAAAAATTATGAAAACCTAGTTCCCAATTTGTGAGATATCTTTAGTTTCATTTCTGCACATTGTATTTTGTTTTTATTTATTTAATTTTTAATTGTTTTTTTTAATTTGTTTTAATTTGAAAATTCTAATTGATTTTTTTATTATTATTCAATTGTAAATACTTTATTTAAAAAAAATATAGAAAAAAGTTTAGCAAATTTTGAGATAGATCTAATTGAAATTTGGAGATTCAATTTTGAGTATTTTTAGAATGAATAATGAATTTAGATATCCTACCCAACTTTTAGATATATCAGTTTTATTGCAAAATTTTAAAGCTAACTTTATTCAATTTTTCTTTCTGATCTTCCAAGTTGCACAAGGCACAAGAAGATATCATACTCATGATTTTTTTCAGCTCTTTTATTCTTTTGAAATCTAAAATTAAAATAAAAAACAAAGTAAAAATGATTCAATCTCTAACTTCAAAGTTTTGCTCTCAAAAATTTGTTTGTTCTCCTCTATTTCTATATTTTATTGCAAAATGATTAGTAAGTGAGGTGGCTCTTATTGCACCACAAAAAATAAAATTGCAAATAAAATAAAGTCCAACCTAACAAAAAAAAACTTAAAAACATCATGAAACATAATTTTATTTATTGATTCTATCCTGCTCTACTGGAAATAGAAAATTTGGTTGTTCTCCTTTCTTTCTAGATTTTATTGCAAAATGATTAGTAAGTGAGGTGGCTCTTACTGCACCACCAAAAATAAAATTGCAAATAAAATAAAGTCCAACTTAACAAACAAAACTTAAAAACATCATGAAACATAATTTTATTTATTGATTCTATCATGCTCTACTAAAAATAGAAAATGTGGTTCAAGTGTATGCATATTTCCAGTGTAACCATGTGTGTAACAGGAGTAAAATTATATTCATGTTTAGGTTTGAAAAATATGCATTAAATTACATCAAATAATGAAAAACTAGTTGTTTTGATAATGTAAGCAATAAGTATGGAAAAATGAAAGAGTGATGTGACTTGATCCTTGATTGGAACCATCTTTCAATAAAGCTATGACATTCTTGATTCCTGTCTTTGTTTAGATCACATTGAATATCCTTATTTATTATAGATTCCTCAATCTTAGATTCTAGTGGTTTCTCTCCAACAAAAGTATTCCATGATGCTTTTGTCTCTTCAATATATTGACAAGAGGAATCAAAAGAGACTTGAAGATTTTCTTGTGGATGTGAAGAGATAGAGAAATTTATGAATATAGTTAAAATATACTCTTCCTGAGAGGTAGATGTCCTAGCTAGTGCTAGGATTTGAGAAAGTTCTTGGAAGGACATTCCTCAAATTTTTAATTGTCTGTGAATGACTCCAACTGGTTGATAATTACTGTATTGTACACAGATTATTACAAAGTATTTAAAATTTATCAAATATGCATCATAAATTATTTTAATATGTTTTAAACCATGCATCTAAGAATGAATGCAACTATCATGTGTGTACTATATGTATTAGGTGGTTATTTCTCAAAATATATTAACCTAATGCAAGAAACTTGAAACTAATTACAAAGAAAATTAATCCAATCCAATCCAATCCAAACATGAATAAATTGAATCAATCTTAACAAAACAACATGAATCAAAATAACATAAAACAAACTAAACTAAATTTGCATAAATCAAACTGCACTTGTTTGAAATGAAACCACAATTGCTTAAAATGAAAATCACACTTTCTGAATTAAAAATGACACTTGCTTAAAATGAAAATCACACTTCCTTGAAATGAAAATAAATGAAATAATATAAATACACAATGTTACCAACATTTTCAACAAATGGAAAATGTGTGCAAATTGTGGTTGACGGGGACCTTTCACTCCTGAATAAGCATACCGAATGATTATTAAATCTTGGAGATAAAAAAAGCAATATATATTCCATAAAATTAAGTTGGAGAAAAGCTCCAAAGATATTACAACAATTCAGTTATCTTCTTCTCTATCCTCACTTTACAAATTAAATATTGTATGGAACTTGGAACTTGGAACTGTTTGTATGAAGGATGCAGTCCTATTTATACGAAAATTTAAGATAACTAATCAATAAATATAGATCATCAAATCTCTCCTAAATCCACATATATATCTTGTGGTTACAACTAATCACCTAAAAATATGAGATACAAATCCTTCAAAATTCTCTCATAATTTCCATAGGAGAAACATATCAAAACATCCATGAGTTTTCTTCTTTGAATTTGCTTAGTCAATGATCCAAATGTTCTACAATTATTTCACAAATCTTCATGAGTTGGAATTGAAAATTCGAATTTGTGGTTGAGTAGCCAAATATAACCCTTCTAGAATATTCAAATAGGTCTACAATATCATAAAAATAATACCACTTTTAGATATATATGAAAGCATGTTAATTTCATAATATTTAATCATAAATTCCCTTAAAATGTTTAAAATAAATGACTTTGAAAATAATAAGGATAAAGCAATATGATTATGAAATTTGTTATTAATGTAGGGTTATGGAGCTACAAATATGGTAAAGAGTTATGGAATATATTAAAATGATGTAAATGAGGGTAAAAGAGGATGATATTATGGAAGCCCAATAGTACCTATGTCTATCACATCTCCTATTCAGAGTTTTCGACAATCTTCCATCTCTGACCATGTCATCTATATCGGACCTGTGACCACCGTGCAACCTACTTCCATATGCGCCATTAGTTTTTTCCTCCTGCTCATGGCTGATTTTGAAGTGGTTATTATCATTGCAATTCTGACAAACTCTAAAGTATCGCTGCATTTACCTCTTCTAGTTTCTCCTGCGCCTGTATGATTCTATCATTATCTACCTTACAAATCCTTATTTCTTCCTTTTGGCTTCTTAGTGTATCTACCAAATCGAAATAATTCCCAACACCATACTACTCATATGATCCATAGGGAGAGTTTTTGTAGTCTACCATCTTGCCAACCATTTTTATATTCTTCCTATAAAGTATACCATGTTAGCTACACCAATGATAATAAACCAACATACCTTAGTATAGTTTAGGGAGGATATCTCATCTGCAAGGTCAACAAATCAATGTGATACATGTATAAAATAATCATGGCAACATATAGAAACATGACACGTCAACATATAACCATGTAACCTTCATTCTAGTTAGGGTCTAGTCATCAATGCATGACCTTATCAACAATACATACCATGAGCTCATGCATGAAAAAAACCACTACATCAATGTAAATTTGACCTCATATGAGAATTAACATTCATAACCAATGCATAATCAACCACATGCTCATAACGACACACTTGACAACAACACCATCAACTTCCATAACGAAATCACTACAACCATGATACATACCATACCAATGCAATAAGAACATGGCCCTGCAACATAAGAAGCACATATGCAACCGACATGAATGCATGACCAACACACATCCCATCGAGTTTGAGAGGTGAACCATGCTTTGATACCACTCTCTAACACCCTCCTCCCACATCTACCAAGTAACCAGCCAATCGGGGTAAACATGTGATAAGAGGTTGCTATGATTGGATTCAACCTCCTAGGTGACCTTAAGGAAATTAAATTGACGGTAACACATCATACAAACCTTCCACATCAGCTACAGGATCCATGAGAAGCATCCAAACACTTCTTTCAAGCAACCCCTCAGTCCAACTGATGTTTTAAACCTCTTGACCTCTGGATACTCTCATGATAAGGCATGGTAGCTTCTAAGGACTATTTTTCTCAATTCTGTGTCAGTTTCCCTATGATTTGAGCCACTTTTTCAAGCCAAGGGCCCAGACCATTGCCAGAATTGAATGACACCTTCATAATAGAAATATAACAAGGAAACAATGAGGCAAATGTAAATACTTGAACAAGCCCTTGATTGGACACCTACTGGCCATGACAAGAATTTCATCAAACATATCACGAATATGTAATCCACAGGTGTAAATAACAAATCTATGAATAGGGGTCTCAAACATAACTAAGAATTGCTAAGAAGCATTGATTCATCAACTCATTAGCTACAATTTCATCCATTAGGTCATAGAGACAAACTTCATTCATTTACAAGTAAAAAAATGACAATATTTGTACACAATTATTATCATAAAACATATACATAACCAGCATAATAGCAACAAAAATACCAAGGAAATTACAACCATATGATCCACATATAAACCAGTATAATACTCATAGAAATACAAAGGGAAATAACCTCATATTTATGATGCAAAATCCAAACCCGGGATGGGACTAGCACATTCCACTTGACTATAGAATGGTTGAGCTAAAACTCTCTTCAACCATTCACCCCCATGCCATATTGCAAGAATGAATGTGGGATATCATAAACACATCAATTCAAAACCATCTAGGGCTTTGAGAAGCTAACCACCTTAACCCATCAAACAGTGATTCCACCTCATGGTCTAACATCACAAAACCATCATGAAATTAGTCTCTATCCAAGCCTTTTAAGGCTCAAGAGTGTTTGTTCCAAACAAGGCTCTAGGACCAGTAAATCAACCCACAACTTATACTTGTCTCCAGAGCATTTGTCTAACCAAGGTTCTAGGACTAGTAACTCCTACCACTATATGGCCTTCAAAAGATTTGTCCAACCAAAGCTAGAAGACTAGTAACCCAACCCAAGCTGTTACATGGCTCGAGAGCATTTTTCCAACAAAGGTTGTGGGAAATATTAATTCAACCCAAGCTAAGGAAACATGAGAACTAATCAAAACAAAATGAGGAAATACATCGAGAATCAACATGGTTATCTAGGAAATTGAAAGGCTATGCAATTCCACTGTCAACCAAAGTAATACATGAAAATCATGATGAGGACAAAAGTAATATGAATTATCATTTCATAGACTCTAATGTTGGGTTCAGGAACCACCACATTCGAAATATCGACATGAGGGAGTTTGATGGAAAGGATTCGGTAACACAGATACTACAAATGGAGTAATATTTTGATCTCCATGATGTGCAACACACACAAAAGGTACACATTATAACTTTGTATTTAAAAGCTAATCAATTTATATGGTATTGATGGCTTTGTTATTGTAAACCACTTGTCACTTCATCACTTTTCACAGAGGAAATGATACCACATTATGAGGATACAAAGAGCAACACCTTCTTTAGCTAATTGATAAATGTCAAACAAAAGGGTTAAATGGTGGGACACATTGAGGACATCCAAAAATTAAATATCAGGGTAATTGATGTTCCAGAGGAGCATAGGATTGATGTCTTCGTAGGATTTTGAAGGATAACATCAAACATGAGGTTCTCATTTGGGAACCTGAGTCATTAGAGAAGGCATTCAGGGTGGGAGGAAAAGTTTAAAGAGAAATCATGACAACAATGAAGTCTACCGCTCACAACTATAAAAATATAAGTGTTGTTTTTCCTAACCTTCAACAACCTACAAGGTTGATGCCACAACAAATGGAGGAAAAAAGAGAAAAAGGGCTTTGTTACAATTGTGGTAGAAAATACACTAAAGGTCATAAGTGTGCTAAGAATAAATTACTCTACATAGATTGTGAAGAGGAGGAAGAGAAGGAACAAGAAACATCAAAAGAGGAGGATATACACCAAGAACCAACCCCTAAGAAAGAATAAATGAATCTGACCATATCTTGTAATGCATTAGGAGGAATTACCTCTCCATCAATGCCCAAGATAGAAGGATATATCAAGAATAAAAAGGTAATAGTGTTGATTGATTCATGTAGTAACAATTTTATTCATTGTAGGATAGCCAAGGAATTGAATTTCTTCCTATATCTAGCACAAGAGTTTCAAATAATGGTTGCAAATGGATGAACTATAAATTTCTATAGAAAGTGCCATTATATCAAGCTAACCAAGGGGGAATATGTATTGAATATTTCAGTGCTTTCCATTCCAATTGGTGGTGTTGATGTTGTACTAGGAATTCAATGGTTAAAATATTTGGGTACGATAGCTTTTAATTTTCAATAAATTTCCTTGAATTGTTTTTGGGAAGGAAAAGAAGGTGAACTAAGGGGTATCACAGGGAAACCAAGAAATTTAATTAGCTCTAATGGCATGATAAAACATATGAAGAAAGAACAATGAAGTGTAATTTCACAATTATTCTCACTAGAGGTTCAAACATCAAAATTATCTATTTCTCCATATATCCAAAATGTATTAGACAATCATTCCAAGGCATTTGAGACTCCAAATGGCCTCCTACCTATTTGTGATCATTATCTTTCTATTAATTTTATTCGAGGACTTGTTCCTCCAAATATCATACCTTAGAGATATCACTATGCCCAAAAGAGTGAAATTGAACGAGTGGTTGCATAAATGATAGAGGTTGGTATAATTCAACCAAGTCAAATTTCTTTCTCTACTCCAATAGTATTGGTGCACAAGAATGATGGATCATTATGTATGTGTCTAGATTATAGAGAGCTCAAAAAGCTCATTATTAAATATAAATTTCCCATTCCTGTCATTGATGAATTGTTGGATGAATTACATGGGACAATTTACTTCACCAAGATGGATCTTCATTCAAGATATTATCAAAATAGAATGAAGGCTAAAGACATTCTGAAAACAACATTTGTAAGTCATGAGGATCATTATATGTTTTTTGTCATGCCTTTTGGCCTTACTAATGAACCCTCAACATTTCAAGTTTTGGTGAATTCCATTTTCAAACCCTTAGAAAATTTGTGTGAGTATTTTTTTATGATACACTAATGTACAACAAGTCTTGGAAGGATCATGTTAAACATGTCTACAGGGTGCTCAAACTCTTAGAGGAGAAAGAATTCTATGAAAAACCTCCAAATGTTTCTTTTGAGTGCATGAAGTGCAATATTTGGGTCATATTTTATCTCATGAGGATGTTAAGGTAGACCCTAACAAAATTAAATCCTTTAAGGAATGGAAAATACCCACAACCATAAATAAATTTTGAGGATTTCTCTGGTTAACATGGTATTATCACAAGTTTGTTAAGAATTGTGGGAGAATAACAACACCTCTAGCAATATTACTGGAGAAAGATGCATTTTCTTGGACTCCAGAAGCAACTAAGGCCTTTGAAAATATTAAAGAGGCAATGTGCCAAGCATTGGTCATAGCTACACCTTACATTAAAAAACCTTTATTCTGGAATGTGATGCCCTGGGAAATGGAATTTGTGTTGCTTTAATGCAAAAAGGAAGATTCGTTGTTTTTTAAATTCACTCAATTAAAGGAAGGTATGTTTATGCAAACATATTTATGAGAAGGAAATGTTGGCAATACTACACGGTCTAAAGAAATGGAGACCTCACCTAATGGTAAAACACTTCAAGGTAAAAGAAAATCACGATAATCTTAAATACTTTTTGGAACATAGATTACATTTAGCAGAGCAGCAAAAATGGGTCGCAAAGATTTTGGGTTATGACTTTGAAATCATCTACAAAAAAGGGAAGAAAAATGTTGTTGCAAATGCACTCTCAAGAAAGGATGAGTATGTGAAAGCATTGTTTTATGCCATTTCTATTATCCAACTTGATTAGATAATTGAAGAAAGTAATGAATGGAAGAATGACGAAGAGGTGTGGAAACTCATTCAAAAGATGTAACAAGATCCCAATACATATGATACATTTAGCTACAAACCTGATTCATTATGGTACAAATATCACTTGTATCTTTGTAATAATTTCGAACTCAAGCAAAATATTATTTTGAAATTATACACCTCTCCCTTAAGAGGGCACTCGAGATTTTTAAAACTTACCACAAGGTCAACAAGGAATTTTTTTGGAATGATTGGGTTACCAACAAAATAAAGTTGAGACAATTAGGACCTTAGGTCTCTTACAACCTTTACCCATTCCAATTCAGCGTTGGGAGGAGGTCTCAATCAATTTTATCATAGGTTTACCTAAGTCTATATGAAAGAGTTTCATCATGGTGGTAATTAATAGAATTACAGAGTATGCACACTTTTGTGAATTATCTCATCCTTTTAAATCTAGTACAATTGCTACTGCATTTATGGAAACAAGTCAAAGGGTACATGGAAACCAAAAGATTATTGTAAGTGACAAAGATCCCATTTTCAATACAAATTTTTGGACGAAATTATTTTCTTGTCTTGGTACTCAACTACTCATAGACTGTTTTATCATCCTCAATCTGATGCGAAAATTGATATAGTGAAGAAATGTTTGGAAGGATATATTCATTGCTTTCTATTTGATAAACAAACACAATGAGTCAAGTGGTTACCTCTAGCTGAATGGTGGTATAACATTTCCTTCCATACTGTGGCAAAAATGACCCCATTTATGGAACATTCTGGATATCATCCACCATCCATCACATCATATTTAAGATAAAATTATAAGGTTCAATATGTGGAAGATCACATCTAACATCGACAACAAGTTCTCCAACTCTTAAAGGATAACCTCACTATGGCACAGAATCAAATGAAACAACATGCATATCAACATCACAGTGAAAGAAGTTTTGATATAGGATGACTCGGTATTTTTACGACTATAACCATACAAACAAATTCCCCTAAATCAAGCTAAGAAGGATAATAAATTATCACCCAAGTACTATGGTCCTTATAAGGTGTTTCAAAAGACAGGTACGATGGCATGCAAATTGGAGTTGGTTGCATCTTCCCGATTACACCCAGTTTTCCGTGTTTCATGCTTAAAGAATGTTATTAGTGACAAACTCCCAGTTCAAACAATGTTACCAGAACTTGATGAAGAAGGAAAAATCTTATTTAAGCATGAAGAAGTCACGGAAAAAAGAACTCGACAACTACAAAATCGATTAATTTTAGAGTATCTCACGAAGTGGAAGAACTTACACATTGAAAACTCCACATGGGAGGATTAAAATTTTATACAAAAGCATCTAAAACTACTAAAACATTGAAGAAAAAACTTTTTTGAAAGAGAGAGGCATGTTATGTCCCTATAATACTAGTGTATTCCCCTATTGTTATTGTTGTGCCCATGTATCCCCCCATGTTGTTATTGTTGTGCCCCCATTGAATCCCATTATTGTTATTGTTGTGCCCTTACATTATTATTTTTATCCATGATATAATTATATAGTGACCTTCTAAACTCCTATATACACCAAGGAGGTCTTATCATTTGTATCATCCAAATAATTGTTCATTTATTTAATGTAAAGAAAGGTTTCCCCTTGAAAAGCGCAATTTTTAAGTTGTTGATTTATATTTTCTTATCTTCTTTAACCTCATTTCATAACAAAAATTCCCTACTAATACTTCAATATTTGTATATTTATGTTTCAAATAAAAAAGTATACCATGTATAGAAACAATTTCATTAAAATATTTAGTTGGAAAGGCTACTTCTATATCTAATAATGAAAATAGTAATTTGTGGTTTTTTTATGGTTGTGAAACCCATGAGGTTGTAGCTATTTGATATATACTTGAATACCCTATTGGTAACAAACTTGTACTATGACGTAGATTACAATTTCAATTTACAAATAATATAGTATAATATAACTAACTATTGAAGGAATTCAAAACGACATTTGGCTTAAAAATTTAGAAGCAATTGGTAAGATCTAAGAAAAATAAGAAATAAGTTCTTGACTCCACTCACTTTGTCTCCATATCACTTTTTGAGGTATGTAATTTATTAAATAATATTGATCTTTTCCAATTTATTATAGACTTTCATTAAATTGAGATGATCCCATGTTACCTAATGTTTCTACCAAGCTCATTCTTGTAAGTAACTTTTCTCATACTTTTTTATTTTTTATTTTATAATTCATCTTCCTACCAATATCTCCCTAAAATATCATCAATTTAAATATTCTTGATGATTATAATTAGACTTCCTCACTCAAGAAGATACCTTTAGATGTTCCATCATTGACGAAAATGAACACAACAATGAGATTCAAGGCAAACTAAAAAACTAAAAAAATAAGAGATTTAATGTCAAAATCTATTAAATGTCAACTCATTAATGGATTTTTGTTTAATATAAATTGTTATAATTCGTTACTAATGCATTTGAAAAAGTATAATGCAAAGAGGGTCTTGTCTGAATTACATGAGCTAGATGGAGGTCATTTTGATGGGGAAACAATCACAGGTAAAATCCTAAGACTTGGATATTTTTGGTTAGGTTTATTCCAAGATGCTTATGTTAATGACAGGAAGTGTAAGATGTTCCATACTTATGTGGGTAAGCAAAGAAACCTAGTCAACTATTGCAGCGACTTAAAAAATAGAGATCTTTTAGAAAACGGGATTTATATGTAATAGGGAAAATCAGTTCTAGCTCTTGAAATCTTCATAAGTACGTGTCAATCACAATATAATAATTTACAATATGCACTAAGGACATTCTTCTAAAAAATTTCAATATTGGTTATGTGATCTATTTCCTTAATTATTTTATAATGTTTAGGTTAGGTATCCTTATATCTTTTATGTTTTATAATTACTTTTATTTTATTATCTTTAAAATTATTTGAATGTCCTTTATATCTAGCAGTAACAAATAAATATTTTAATAATTATTATATGGAGGGACATGGTTTGGACTAATCCACTTAAAGAAATTAATTTGAATTCTTAAAAAGGAAGTCAATGAACACGAGAAATTAGTACAAGCAAGTTGATACTGCTTTGTTTGAAGAATTATAACAATGAAGGCACCAAGAAACCTCCTTTCTTATTGGAAAGAGTTCATCCTAACTTCAAATTTATTCTTTCCATTCTTAAAATAAAAAAAAATGCATCCCAGAACATGTAAGAAAGAATTGACCCATCATCATTGATGGGAGAAGATAGAAAGAAAAACAAATTTAAATTCTGTGAATATCAATTAATAATTAAAGAGTGAAATAGGAATTTAGCCATCTTTACTCATCAATGAAGCTTGTAAAAGAAAGAGAGAAAATTAAATTTGAGTTGTGGGAACATCAATTAATAATCAAAGAGTGACAAGTCAATTGGAAGACACTATTTTTCAATTAACAATGTTATTCAAAACTTTAACATTTTTGTCTTGGCCCACTTTAGGCTCTAAAAACGTTGGCTATTCAACTTACATTTTGTAATCGTGGGAGAGCGAGATTCAAAATCTCCCTATAAATGGCCAAATTTTGAAATTATTTTGAAATTATTTTAACATTTCTTTGATTGTTGACACTTTGTTTAAACATTTCTTTGATGGTTGACACTTTGTTCATGTTTGAGTATTTACACTCTCTTAAGTTATCATTATATTTGTTAGTCATAATAATGTCACTCTAACTTCATATTGGAAACCATTGTCCTATATTATAAACAAATAAGGATTTGTTGGCATTATGATACATATGTTGTACTTGATGGCAACCCACTCACCTCAGATGATAAATTATAATGCAGAGAAAAGTTCACGCACTTTCATAAAGACAAAAGTTCCTTTCATACAGAGAAAATTTCACGCACTTTCATGCGGAGAAAAGTTTCTTTCATGCAGAGAAACGTTCATGCACTTTCATGAAGAGAAAAGTTCCTTTCATGCAGAGAAAAGTTCACGCACTTTCATGCAGAGAAAAAGTTCCTTTCATGCAGAGAAAAGTTCACGCACTTTCATGAAGAGAAAAGCGCACGTACATGGGAAATCTTATGGTTGGTTCATGGTATTAATCCAATAGTTTTTTATCCTATGGTTTTGGTTCGTGGATATTTAGTCCTTGGCATTTGAACCTATAGTTTTGGGCCATGGTATCTCGTCATAAGTCTTGATCCCAAGTATCGGGTCTATGGTATTGAATTGTTATGTTTTTTGGTCCATGGTATTGTGAAAGGCCTAAGGCTATAAAAGAGGAAGGAGATTATTTGGCAAGGCATTTTCTGAATTATTGAATATCTAATAAAGTGCTAGATCTGGAATACTATGATTGGGTTATGGTGCAAATATGGATCTGAATGAAGAAGGAACCTGAGCACAAGGAGAAGGATAAGTTCTATTGATGGGTCAAAATCTTAAGGCAGGAATAGTGGTATCTCTATATCATTTTGATTTGTGATATGTGACGGACGCTTCATCTATAAATATGATAATCTGGGTTAACTAATATCTGAATGTTTGAAAGAATGAATTTATAGATCTGTACGCAAGTCTAGTGAAGTAAAGGCGCGTATACACGTTGTTCTTGTAAGGGAAAGTCGCGTATATGCAGGTCGGTATTGACACAGAGGCATATGCCCGCAGGCTTCTGAATAGTGAAGTAGTGTACATCTCTTGATTTATGTTCTAGTTGTTTTTGTTTATTGCTATAGTGTTCTGGGTTTAGAAGTGAGGTGTGATTACTGTTATTATGATCTGGGTACAGTCGTCAGAGAAGTGTTCATTTTGATTCAGTTTTGATTGGTGAAAAGGTGATTGGTTGATGCAGAGATTCTTGATGTTTGATTGATGTTATTTGTGGATCTAGTCTAAAAATTTATGAAACGTGGTCCCTGGAAGGAAGAGAAGGTTGTAGTCTTTTGCAAGTAGCAGCCTGCATACTAGTATCTCAACTAGTACAAGAACTAAGGGGATTGTAGCTCCCTTCCAGGAGAAGCTGGAAAACGAGAGAGGGTTGTAGCTCTCTGCAGGTAGCAGCCTACGTACTGGTAAAGGACTGCACCAGTACAGAATCATTGTAAAAGGAATTTTCTAATTGAAAAGATAGAGACATATTGCAGTAGGTGGTTTTCACCCACATTGGGTTTCCACCTTATATCTTGTGTTCTTGTGTGTGACTGTCTTCTGCTCTATTTTTTTGTTCTTGGTTATTGTTTATATGATCCTGATGCACAGATTAATGTTCAACATCTATAGAATATTTTAAATTATAAGTCTTTATGGTATACGCGGGTTTCCTTATTTGTAGTTGCATATATACGCGGTTTTCTCTAACTGAAGTAGCATATATGTTTTGGGTTTGAAAAAGAAAATAATTGACCAGATAATACTAATTCACCCCCCCTCTCAGTAATATTCCAACAATTGGTATCAGAGCGCGTCCTTCAGAAGAAGTTGATCGCTTGAAGGAAGATCTATCATCATGAGAAACTACGAGAGAGAAGCATCAATCAGGCCACCAATTTTTGATGGGACCAACTTCGTCTATTGGAAGGTAAGAGTTATAGCCTATATTCAATATCTTAGTACAGAAGTCTCGGATATCATAGATACAGTGTACACTTTTCCATTAGCAACTCCTACAGATCCGGATGAGAAGAAGTAGTTTGAAACTAATGCAAAGGTTGTCAATACTCTATTAGGATGTCTATCTCAATCAGAATTCGTCAAGGTTATGCAGTAAAAAACTGTAAAAGAAATATGGGACAAAATCGTTCTGAGCTATGAAGGATATGAACAGGTAAAAAGAGCAAAACTTCAAACCCTCAGAATTCAATATGAAAATCTCAGAATGTACAATGATGAATGTGTGGCTAACTATTTCCTATGCATAGATGAGATTGTTAATTATATGAAAAATTTGGGTGAAGAAATAAAAGAGGTTGTTGTGGTTGAAAAGGTTCTGAGATCGTTGTCTTCTAAGTTTGAATCAAAAGTTTCTGCAATAGAAGAAAAGGAGAATCTACAGAAAATTACCATGTCGCAACTAGACGGAATTCTAACCGCTTATGAAATGAGGAAAGGGGGGACCATCAGACAGAAGAGAAGTTGCTTTCAAGGCCTCAGGAAAAGGAGATTCTTATGACTCAGGACATATGTTAGAAGAAGAGGAAGAATCAAATTTTGTCAAGAACCTTCAACGGGGTGCTGGAAGATTCAGAGGTAAGTTACCTTTCAAATGTTTTGCTTGTGGAAGAGTCGGTCACTATGCTTCCAAGTGTCCTCATAAAGGTAAGGAACCTGTTAGATGGAACAAGAAACAGAATGTAAATAAGAAAAGCTATTACACTCATGAAGACAATGATGGATTTTCAAATAGTGATGAAGATGAACAAGGTAATAATTATAGACTTTTCATGGCTTTTGAAGATGATTATTTCATGGATGCTATAGATGAAGAAGGTCTTTATGAAGAGATTTCTAAACTCAAAATTTGTTTAGAAGAGAAAAATATGATTATTGATACTCTGCAATTCCAACTGGCTGAAAGTGAAAAAACATCATGAAAAGTTAGAATGTGAAATTGTGGGACTTAGAAAAGAGATTGAGAAAACTAAAGCTCTTAATCTTAGATTTGTTAAAGGATCTGAAACGTTAGATGAGATTATCAAAGTACAACGTTCACCACTAATTAAAACAGGTCTGGGATATAATGAAGAAGCATCTCAAGCACAAAAGCCATCCACCTCCAAAAGTTATATTGATGCAGCAAGGAGAAGTGAACAAATTGACAATCAACAACAAAGGCACAATGTTGCTCACCAGGTAAATCACAGGGACATTTTTCTTCAAGAATGAACAGAGATCACCAAGTAAATCAGGGGCAATCTTCTTCAAGGATAAACAGAAGCTACAACAGACCACAGGTAAATCATTCTCAATTTGCCTCAAGAATGAATGTTAATGAAAACTACAATCGTTCGGTCCGCAGGGTTAATAATTGCAGGAATTTCTTCAATGGCCAATGTTTCTCTTGTCACAAATTTGGACACAAAGCAGCTTAATGTGTTGCCTACAAAACTATCATGACTAGATAAACTCAAAAACAGAGGAGTATGACTGGGATCATGAAAAGGACCTACAATAACTTTTCTGCTCTTGAAAATGAAATAGAATGTTCTATTTGTAATAATTTTGGTCATGAAGATTTTGAATGCAGGAGCAGGTTTCGGCAGGCAACTTAGAAGGAGCAAGCCTTAAATATCAAAACATGGAGAATGAAAGAACCACAACCAAAAAGA
>APFE030502554.1:234095-255193 GCA_000404065.3 Pinus taeda | reverse complement strand
TATATTCCCCCTCACATTTGTTAGCAGGGGTTGGACTCCGGATGTAAGAAATCTCTTGATATCTCTTCTGTTACTCTGATGTTGTAAATTCTCAGACAGCTAATACAAAGAATGATGGGATTTCTCCAAGCATTGTGTCTCTTGATCTCTTGATGGTGTATGGCTGAAAGTTGCAGGATTCCTGTGTATTTCATGGCTCAATAAGTTTTCTTGTTACTCTTTGTGATATATATGTTCATTACTTTCATATATCTTTCGTGTTTTCCATGTACTCAATATCTAAGTAGCAAGGAAAACGAATAGTCTCAGGACTTCATCATTGATTACCCTGAGCTCAATCTAAGCTATTTCATATGTTTTCTTCAGTTATGGTAATGAAAGAGTAATTCTTAAGTGCTACCTTTCACACCATATCATCACAGTAATCTATTTGTTTTAGGAATTCAAGTAATTGCTCCTAATTAATAGACCTCTCTCCCACTACCCAGCTCAGTAAGGAATTCTTAAATGCTCTTTGCTAGTTGTTTTCACATCACCCTCTCAAATTTACAGTTTCTTTTATGAAATACAAACAGGCCCTGTAATCCCAGCAACACTTAATCCAGGATCTCAAGAAAGCAACTGCTACAGACCCCATTGCCCAATGGATTAGTTTCACCAGTAGAGAACACTCTAAAAAGATATCAAAATCATCCTCCCAACCAAACATAAAAAACAATCAAACATTCACTTCATAACTAGCCTAAAATTTCACTAAAACAGTGACAAACCTTACAGAGAGAGCCCTCTTTGATTACAGTTGCGCTAGAAGCTGTAGTCCAGAGACTGGTTAGTGGTTACCCCGGCCGTATTCCCTTGGGAGTCATAGGGAACAACCTGGGTGTTAACACCCGGAACAAGTGCTGGAACAAAAGGTCAAATTGGAATATGTTCCCTCCAAGGAACAAGTTGCTAATATTTGCACCTAACCATTGCCCAGGGATACATTTAAATACCTCAGATAGAAGTTGGGGGTTGTTGATGCATCATCCTATTGTTGAATCTTGTCTATTGTACACAGGTGGATGCTCATACATTTGCCAGTCTATGTGGGTCGAATGGGTTTATCAGAGATCATCTCACACAAGTTCAGGGGGAGCATATATTCTTCTAATGATGCATTTTTGGCATTATCTTAGAAGTCCTTGGTTTGATTTCTCAAGAGTTTTCCGGTGGAGTAGATCAATGTGTGCTGGTCTGAAGGTTGATTTTGTTGATATTTGTTCTTGTCTCTATGTCATGTACTTCTTTTCATATAAAGATCATGTAACAACCTATTTTGGTTTCCCCACTATGCCTGGGATGAATGATTTTTGTCTATCTTGTGTATTCCCACTTGGATGGGAGATGGATGTATGTATGAGTCTTGATGATAAGGAGGTTACTTATAATGTATGGAGTCATATTCTTTCTTGTAGAACATCTTTTTACAGACAACATTTCAGCGCAGAGCATATACAAAGGGGGAGCTCGTTCAGATTTTTCAGCAGGTACTCAGGGGGAGTATGGTAGTCCGCCCCTTTGCCCTTGATATCAAAGGGGGAGACTGATTGGTTGTTTTTGCCATCAAGTCCAAAGGGGGAAATTGTTGGCATTATGATACATATGTTGTACTTGATGGCAACCAACTCATCTCAGATGATAAACTAAGTGCAGAGAAAAGTTCACGCACTTTCATGAAGAGAAAATTTCATTTCATGCAGAGAAAAGTTCCTGCACTTTCATGCTGAGAAAAGTTCCTTTCATATAGAGAAACGTTCACGCACTTTCATGCAGAGAAAAGTTTCTTTCATGCAAAGAAAAGTTTCTTTCATGCAGAGAAAAGTTCGCGCACTTTCAGGAAGAGAAAAGTTCCTTTCATGCAGAGAAAAGTTCCTTTCATGCAGAGAAAAGTTCACGCACTTTCATGCAGAGAAAAGCGCATGCACATGGGAAATCTTATGGTTGGTTCATGTTATTAGTTCGACAGTTTTTGATCCTATGGTTTTGGTCCGTGGTATTTAGTCCTTGGTATTTGAACCTATGGTTTTGGGCCATGGTATCTCGTCATAAGGGTTGATCCCATGTATTGGGTCCATGGTATTGAATTGTTATGGGTTTTGGTCTGTGGTATTGTGAAATGCGTAAGGCTATAAAAGAGGAAGGAGATCATTTGGCAAGGCATCTTCTGAATTATTGAATATCTGATAAAGTGCTAGATCTGGAATATTGTGATTGGGTTATGGTGCAGATCTAGATCTGAATGAAGAAGGAACATGAGCGCAAGGAGAAGGATAAGTTTTATTGATGGATCAAAATCTTAAGGCTAGAATAGTGGTATCTCTATATGATTTTGATCTGTGATATGTGGCGCACGCTTGATGTATAAATCTCATAATCTGGGTTAACTAATATCCAAATGTTTGAAAGAATTAATTTATAGATCTGTATGCAGGTTCAATGAAGCGAAGGCGTGTATACACGTTCTTGTAAGGGAAAGTCATGTATACGAAGGTCGGTATTCACACAGAAGCGTATGCACGCAGGTTTCTGAATAGTGAAGTAGCGTACATCTCTTGATTTATGTTCTAGCTGCTTCTGTTTATTGCTACAGTGTTCTGGGTTTAGAAGTTGGGTGTGATTACTGTTATTATGATCTGGGTACAGCCATCAAAGAAGTGTTCATTTTGATTCAGTTTTGATTGGTGAAAAGGTGATTAGTTGATGCAGAGATTCTTGATGTTTGATTGACGTTATTTTTGGATCTAGTCTGAAAATTTATGAAACGTAGTCCCTGGAAGGAAGAGAAGGTTGTATTCTTCTATAGGTAGCAGCCTGCATACTAGTATCTCAACTAGGACAAGAACTAAGGGGGTTGTAGCTCCCTTCCAGGAGAAGCTGGAAAATGAGAGAGGGTTGTAGCTCTTTGCAGGTAGTAGCCTGCGTACTGGTAAAGGACTGCACCACTACAGAATCATTGTGAAAGGAATTTTCTAATTGAAAAGATAGAGACATATTGCAGCAGGTGGTTTTCACCCACATTGGGTTTCCACCTTATTTCTTGTGTTCTTGTGTGTGATTGTCTTCTGCTTTATTTTTTTGTTCCTGGTTACTGTTTATATGATCCTGATGCATAGATTAATGTTCAACATCTGTAGAATATTTTAAATTATAAGTCTGTATGGTATACGTGGGGTTCCTTATCTGTAGTTGCATATATACGCGGTTTTCTCTAACTGATGTAGCGTATATGTTCTGGGTTTGAAAAAGAAAATAATTGACCAGATAATACTAATTCACCCCCCCTCTCAGGATTATTTCCAATAGGATTTTGTATCATGTGAATAAGTGTTTTAATGTTGAATAAATTAACGTGATTGATGTATCTTATCTTTATAGTCTACACTTAAAAAAAAAGATATTATCTTATAAAAAAGCTCCATTCATATCACATTATTTGAGTTAATATTAGTAATGATTTGTAAATGAGAGGTAATCATATGGATAAATCTTTTACACTAGAAATTTTCTCTTATAACAATCATATAGATTTAAATGAGAATGCAACAAATTATAGATATCACCATAAATACAGAGATGCAGCAAAAATAACACTTCATTTCATTAATATCAAATACTGAAATATGATACAAACTGAATGGAAAATAAGACTAGCTCAGGTGATGGTATCTTATCTCTAAGAAGAGATGTGGTGGCTACATGCCTCTGAATTGTGTTACAATGAGGCTCAAACGCCTATTTATTACTAAGAAACAATGGAAAACCCTAAACATCCAAAAACCTAACCCTAGGAGATGAAGCGCCAAACAATGGGCTCCGTTTGGGTAAATTAGTACATCAACTTCCCGGGGTCATACCTTTGGCACACAATCTTTGTTTAACACACACAATACATCATTAGAAATATCTATCCGAGTACTACAAATTTTGAATGGCCAATATCAAACAGTGGCACATGTTGGCCTCAATTTTCCCAAAAGACGTCGTTTAGGGCCTCAAAATGAATCTGGATGTTCAGGACCCGGAAAACTGCCAAAAATAGTAAATCGTGCTACAATTAAGGAAACTAAAAAACTAAAAGAGACAATGGTGGGGGTCCAAGTGGGATAGGAGTGTGGCCACAACGTCCACCTAGATCATTTCTCCCCCCTTACGACACAATGGTCCCCATTGCGTTGAGTGCCTCCATGAGATAGGGAAACTTCTGATGAACTTGGTCCCTGCTGAGATGTTATGCAATCTATTACATGTCCAATAATGGTAGGAAGCATGGTTGAGGGTGGTCCACATTGAACACTCGGTACAAGCCAAGGAAGGAGGGAATTATGTGCTCCAAAGAATTATTTCCCACAATGTTAGTAATGGTTTAATGATCATATCAAAGTGGTCTAAGCTTCTGATGGGATGTTGTAAGGTGTTCCTTCTCCAAATGCAACCAAACTTTGTTTCCCACCTGAATCTTGTGTGGTACACAATATTGATCATGTCACTACTTGTACTTGGAAGTTTCCACAATGGAGTGATGATATATCAGCCCATTGGGTAGAGGTGCTCCAGGAGTCAGATCGAATGAATTCTTGACCCAATAGTGCAATGGCGCCCCTATGAGTGAGGAGAAGATGTCTGTGTATTATTTCATGACCGTATCAACTTGCTTATGCTATGCAAGGGGACCATCCCCGAGGGCCATGGATGTGGCTATGATCTTCCCCTTATTTTCGGAGAGATATAGAAAGAAAATAATTTTCCTAGTCTCGGAGATGATCTTACTCCATTTCTTAGCAGAGATCAAAGAGGTGGCAGTATGTGGGGCTACCTCCGGTATCCTGTACAACGTATTTCCCAAAGAAATAATCACATAGATAGGTCTCGACTCATATACAACATGTCGCTTCCATAAATATGGTTTTCCTAGTAATACATCACAAATGTCAATAGGAGCAACATCACATAATAGCTCATTTATGAAGGGATTGATGATGTAGGGAAGGAGGCACTATTGGTTAAATCAGATATCTCATCCTTGGTGAAGCCACCTGATATTGTACGGCTACAGGTATGGTGTAGTTGGTAAGCCCATCTGCTTCATGACCTCTGTTAAAATGAGGTTCTTTTGACTCCCACTATCGACAATGAATTTTTGTGGCGAATCCTTCACCCACATCTATGATTGGAAGAAATCTTGCCCCTCCTCTAGATCTTCGGGATCATTCTTATGGATCTTGGTGGTGGAAAAAATGGTGTTGTGCTCTGCATTAATGATCTGCTTCCCTTTTTCATTCCTCTTGTCAGGTTCTGACTTAAGGTCGAAACATGCATTTGATTCTGAAGTCTTCAACTCGGCCACTAATGACTCCTTGGCTCGAGACACACTTGTGTTGTGAGTTGGGCTCTTATGGAACTCACACTACTTTCCTATGTCCTTTTTTGACTTCGTGGTGGTATTAGTTTCTTGTGGCTTCGATGGGTTGTCTTAGGTCATCCTGCCTTGGCTTTGTCCTTGGTTCTGCGGTTTGGGGGCACCTTTCCCTTGCTTCATATTAGGAGATCAGAAGTATCACTTCTTTTGTTTAAACTTATGCTCAATCTTGACAATGTATCGATACATCATGCAAAGTGAGGAGATGTCCAAGAACTCCATCTCATCTTGGATGTAACTATGTAGGCAACTATGGTATTTGAATACAAAATTCCACTCAAAATGCTTGATACCTAACTTTGTGCAAAAGGTATGAAAAATATTGGTAAACTATGGCACATCTTCATCCCTTCCTTGGCACAACGCGGTCTTTTTGGCTTCTTGGGGCCTAACCCAAGTTCAGAGTTAATTAGCCAAACAAATCCCTATGCTACTAACTCTTTTGGCAATAGTCTGTGGAAGGTGGACTAAGGTCTCACCCGAAGTAGTATGGGGGGATGTTGGAACCAGGTTTTCGCACCCTTGAAATGTCTGAGGGGTTGACATGGTCCAACCACTAGTCCCTGCATACAGGCTACTTCATGCACTTCCCTGGCCTTCGCGCAGCCCTAACCAGGGGTGGTGGGACTTCTTTGCTACTGGAGCAACGCTCTACACTGTTTTCCTAAGTTATTCTTACTTTCTTACTTATATTCCTACACTAGTTAGTTATCTTCACCTAAATGGATGCCTTACATTAGATTTATTTATACAACACATTCATATGAGTTCACACAGTAGATAAATAGTACACTTCAACTTTATACCCAATAATACATTAAAAAGGAAAAGATACACATAAATATGATTAAACTTCTCTTTATTAATGCTTCCAACAGTTACAAACTCAACCTGCCATGTACACTCAGCTACAGGGGTCTGCGCACTCAGTTGTGAACTAATAGGCCTCTGTGTGCTTAGTTGCAAAGCCTTCTCCTACTCTACAACCCAAAGACGCACTTTACACTCTGACTCAATTTCTTAGACTCAGTATGCTTATATTCTCTTCTTTTTGCCTGACTAACTATCTTCTACACTTACAGCTTCACTCTATTTATACAATTCCATGGTCTACGGACCAAGGGTGGATCTTTCAAGCTGACATTACATTACAAAAACAAGGGTAGACAACCTCGTGACTCTATTATGACTTTGCACTCTGCGCCTACAAATCGTGGAGTTTTTAGAATGGACTTGGTGAAAACTTGGGCTTTAAGCCTTGAAACATGCCTTGGGTGGATTCCATGCCCAACCGGCCCCCAACACAAACATTGTGATTTGCCCTCGAGTCACTCTATCGGTTCATAAATCTTCGCATTGAGTCCCTCCAACTTGGCTCAAACCACTGCAAGGTTAGCAGTGCACTAGGCGATTGCTTGTTGGATCTCTTGTACACATTGTTCTGATATCGTGGTGTCGGAACTGCTTCCCTGGACCTGTTCCCGCGTCCCCTTCATTTTTTCAAGCTTGCCTTCGATTGTTGTTGTGATGGTGAAGGCCTTGTCGATCCAAGGCTGAATGCGTGCCTTCAGGACTACTTCTTTTTTTCGTGCTATGTCCACCTGCTCTTTCAGCACTTTGGCCTATTGTATGTGTGTGAGCCTCTAAGTGAGGGCCATTGTCTGTGTCATCCCTTTGACAGTTTCATACTACTACTGGAGGTCATGAACCTCTATCTCTAAGCACTGGATGTTGGTGCCCTCTTGCAATTTCATGAGGACCTCAAATGACTCCTCAAACATTCTGGTGTAGCCCCTTACTACACTACCAATATCATCCAGCCTTGATGCAATAGTGTTGGCGTGTTGTTCTCCTACTTCTGGAGGGGTGGATGGTTGTGCCTTCAGCCGCAGCTCTGCTATCTGAAGGTTCAACTCTAGCTGAACCTTAGTCATTTCTTCCTGCACCTTGTGCACTCCTACTGCTAGTCAGTGGATGCGTGCCTCTGCTCGTGCGTCTGCTGGGATGGCTAGCTCAAGGACAATCTAATAGGCTTCTTCCAGTACCTGTACCATGTGCTTTTTCTATGACACCACTTCGTCATGCTTCAAGCTCAACTACTCCATGTTGAAATTTTGCTTGCTTAACACTTGTAGTGCACGACTCTCCCTAACCCGCAGTTCTGCAGAACGTATAACGTCTCCTGTGGGACCATAGCCATGTTGATCCCGATACATTTGAGTGTAGTAATCGCAGGCTTGTTGACCTCATTTGTTGTCACCAGTTCCCCTTCCGGCAACACTATTGTATTTTTCCTCCAAGCATGCAGCATCTACTTTGATGTAGTTGTCCCTACTATGAGGTTGGTCGAAACAGTACCATCCTGTGGAGTGCTCACCTACAACTCCTGCAACTACACTCTGAGGGCCCACAACACAATCTGGTTCTCTTATGTGAAGTTCTGGAGGGCCTTAGAGGTGACATCATGCATCATCTCACCGATGTCGTTCAGATCACCCTCAGTAAGGGTGATCGGGTCAATAGAAAACTTTGATGCCTTGACCTTCTTGCATGGCCCCCTCCACTTGGTTGGGAGTTGGCGCTTCAGTTGTGTTGACATAGTTTGTGGATCTGCGCCTCCTCCTCTTCCTCTACTTCCTGCCCATGTAAAGGTGATTTTTGGCCATCGCGCACCTTCTCGGTTGCCTCCTATTCTGATACTGGTGTTGCGGCCTTTTTTTGTTCTACTACTATCTGTGTAGTGTCTCACACCTCCTGTACTTTGCTACTGCTTCCACCTGCCTTCTCTTCTATACCAATTGTGCCATGTGCAGTTTGGCCTCCTCTTTCTTCTTCTTTTCTGCAAACTTCTCCATTGCTACGATGTCTAGGGCAAGCCACTCCAATGACCATGTCTCCAGTACATCAAAGATAACATCGTCTATGGCTACAAAGGGTACCTCTCTCCATTGCTTGGTCAGGTCCTTACGTGCTCTGATATAGATGTTGTGGAGGTTTGCTTTAAACTACACAAAACGTTGTAGGATTTTGTAGACAGAGAGTGACAACCACAACTTGTAGTTAATACCCATCCTAAGGTTCATTTCCATGAACACCCAGAATATCTTGCTATCACAGATCCCGTTTGTGTCATTCGTGGCCTAGAGTGAAGCGTACTTCATGGACTCTTGTAGATCTTTGTAAATTGTGCGGAACTGACTGTCCTCGAGCAATTCCCCTACCACGACCACTATGGATAGTAGAAGCCATGCATATTGGAATTTTTTTCCTTGTTCCTAGGCATTGCGACAATTTTCCAGCAGCTCCTTGTAGAGGAACTCGGACAAGTTAAATTGGACCCCCTCTGCGCACTGTTTAGCAAGTGCTACCACCAGCATGTGTACCTCGTCCATGCAGCACTTGCGCATAACCTTACTTCCCAGTATTTGGGTTGCCACTCTTATTGCTTTGTTGTTGATGCTGAATATGGCATAGCCCCTTTTCTTTTTCTCCAAATTATATTTCTTCTTCATGGCCTCCGCGATGGCTAGGTCACTGTTATTACCCACTGAGATATCTATGGGGTCCTCACCTTTTCATGGGAGCCAGGTAATATAGTGAATTAAGTGCTCTGTGATGGGGATGGGCTCCTCCTGCTACAAACACCCACCATGCACTAGGCAGAGCAGCTTCCTGATGACGAGAATTGTTATTGGGGTGTAGTGGAAATGCGGCACCTAGATCTGGTTTAGTAGCCCTTCCTTTTCCACTCTATGCAACCACTTTTTCGGCTCTAATTTAGTAACTCCTGCTATAGTGTTCTACTTAGTATTCATGAGCTGCGTAGTCTCTAGGTGAGGGAACATCTCATGATCAGCAAGATCCCAATCTTCAAATTTCATGCTAGGCACCTATCTCAAGTGCGTGTCCTCAAAAATGATGTTTTCTGGGAGGAGCGGGGTCTGGGGAGAGCTCTTGCTCTCTTCAAGATCCTTCGGCACTTTAGCCTTCCCCTTCCATGGGGAGAATATAGGTTGGCAACTTTATTGGAGGGTGCGTAGGCTCAATTTCTTCCTCCATGCCTTCGTCCTCATCTTCTTTGATAATAAGGCCCTCGAGGTCTTCCTCCTCCTCCTCAGTTTCTACATTAACAACTTTTCCCTTCTGCTCCATCGTCAGCTTCGTGCATAGTGGGTTTCGTAGGGACACCCGTATGAGAACCATCGACTATTTTTCTTTCCTTGGCCTTGGCATGAACAGTTATTTAGGGATTTCTACTACAATCTGAGTGCCTTCAGGGGCATCCCCCACAGTTAGGGCCTGTGCAGCCTCTTCGGCGATCATCTTTGTAATTTCCATAACTTTCTCACATGCTTCCATTGTGGCTGACCAAAAGTCTATCACTCGCGTAATCAAGGACTCAATCAATGCTCTACATAGGTCGAACAAGGCTCTTCTTAGAATGCACAGGGTATACAATAGCTCAATTAGCAAATGACCAAGTGTTGTTTGTCGGGTATCCCTTTGTAATTTATAGCGCGTTTTGAATTTGAATTCGACCATTCCCCCAAATCTGGTTCATTAATGCTCCCTTGGTAGAAGATTTTCCCAAATCTTGCCCATAAATCACATCTTAAATTCCTATCACCCACTCCATTTGGTCTCAAGTCAATCATCACATCGTGAATAGTGACTTCAACGGTCACTTTTTGACCAACCTGCGCAGCAACACAACCCCCATTCCGTGGTCGTGGACCTCGTGACACCTTACTCCTATGCGTAGCTCCAACATTGCGTAGCTCCGGGGCATAGTAGTTTATAGTCTCACACCTCCTTTCAATTTCCTGGAGCACTAAGACTGTACTTCCCTTGGCTAGTCAAGTGGTCGCGCCACCTATATACGGTTTCATCCGGTCATCCATCACTTTTCCTGGAAAATACACATATTTTATTGCTACTGGCAGCATCGCGCACTTTATCATTTGCAACACGCCATTTGGTTGATTCGTGTACTAATATGTGGTCCAAGCCAAGGCATCAGACTGATCAATTCATAGTGATAGTCCCCAAATTTGTCAGCATGATCGTGCGCACCCTAGTTTATCATCCTGGTCTTCTTATTGAGAAAATATTCCTTTATCGCATCCTCAATCTTCTTGACGTCTGCTTCCACCAAAGTGTTTTTTTCCCTTAATAACTCCCTTCCTTTCCCAAGTTATTGAAGCCTAAAATTACCTTGTTGGATTTCTTACTCAAGTCCCAAGCATTCTACTTCATTCGGCTGTGCGATCCCTTCTTCCAAGGCTCCGCGAATCATTGTATCAGTCATTTCTTCCATGTGTGGACTAGGCATTTCATGCCCTATGGGGATTACAACATTCGCTTCATACTCTATCCTCAAAGGTGCCTGCGTCGTCAGTTTCTTTCACGTGGTCCTATAAGCCCATAGAACCGCTAGTCACGTAGGTCCTAGTTAGTCTGTTGCACATTGTGGACATTGTTCAACACTTCACTACTTTGTTAAAGGCTTTTGTGTCGATAACCTTCTGTGCACTTGGTCCTTCCATACTCCATGGTTCCAACTAGAGGGGTTGTTCGCATCATTGCCTTTCCCGTACATGATTATTTATTGTGTCTCCTAACTCGAGGACTGAGTGCATCCATGCTGGTTTCATACCATATGCCTGAATCCATCTAGATAGGTGCGCATGCAGACCGCTTTGTCTGGAAATCTTGTTTGTTAATCACATCTGAGGCTTCCCACACCACATGCACATCATCCTCTTGCATTCGCGCCAGTCCTCAAAAATTCTTTGGTGCATACCCCACCACCTTGTGGGTGTAGTGCGTAGTACCCATTTCAAAGCTTCGAAACATTGTTGTTCTGGAACTTCTCTTTCAAATCTTCTCAGGAATTCATCCACCTCACGTAACCCATCATACATAGGTAGATCCCTTACTTCTGTTGATACGCAATGCAGCAATCTCATCATCATGTTACAGTTCAGCGTGGTTACCTCATGTAACTGGTTCTACCATTGTTCTATCTCCTCATTCGAATCCGATGTGTAGGAGCTTTTGCATTCCCATGAGATTCATCCATACATGGTTGGTTTTACCCAGTCTTGCTCTTGCACGATTACTTGTAGATGCAGTCTAAGTCATCATCGCTTTCATAGCCGCACACTAGCTCTGTGTAGCTTGATCCTTCTGCAGGGTCCAAAGGTACAACTACGCATAGAGACTTTTCTCAAAAGTCATCTTGTGCTTCTTCAAATTTATCACCCCATTCATGTTAGTGGCCTAATCTATTCCTAATAGTGTGGGGTAGGGATTGTTGTCATCAACAATCTCTATTACTTTGAAGTCTACTAGTGCACTTTCCCCTTCAATATCCATTATGATTCCCTGCAATCTCCACATAGGCAGGATCTTTTGCTGGTTTGCCATTTATAGTTGGATAGGAGACCATTACAATGTAGGCCTTCCCATGTGCTCCCATGTTTGCTTCGGTAGAACATTCGCATCTTATCCTAGGTCCAGAATAACTTGGTCCATCTCATATTCCCCAAACTATGTGGTCAATCTCATTTCCCTTCTCATTTGTATCATGTGCTTTCCGAGCTTCTGGACTACACGTGGTTCTCTTGGCGCAGTCCAAGAACATCTATTTATGAGTTCCTGCGGCTCCTTTAATACCTCGTTGTCGCGCAACATCTTCATGCATGTTTCCAGGAACGTTATGCGCATCGATGGGTCCATTTCTAGCTCTGACCTGTCTTTGCTTATTGAAGTGGAGGCATCAATGAAGCTCTTCTTGGCTTCCTTGAAGGTTTCCTTAACAGGCTCCAAATCAAACTCTAGTTCCTTCATTAAACCCTTGTGAACCCAAGTACTCTCTTCAGGTTGCTTGCCTTTGTCATCCCCTGTTGTAATGCCACTTCAGAGCACAGTATTCACAATAGGGTCTTCCTCGTGCAGCTCAGACCTCATCTTTTGCAGGTTCCGATTCGGGGGAGGTTGGAGCACTCCTTTATCATGCAGCCACGCTATTAGTGTGGGATAATCCTCCATCTCATTATCAAACAATGTACAATACAAGCATGATGGCCACATTGGATTTGTACAATCATAGGAATAACAGTGTGGCCCTTCGCAATTGTAACATATAAGTTGTCTGCGACCTCTTCCAAGCCCTTCTCCACCACAGCCTCGTCTAAGCCCCTGAAATCTAGTTCACACCATCCGTGCATTTTGGTCAAGGGTCCACGTTTCATCCTGAACTCTGTAGGTAGGAGTCTGATCCATCATCAGCTCATAATTTCTACAAGTGAGCTCCTCATTTCCCACTGATCTACAGAAATTACAGAACAACTGCTATGAATTCTATGTGTACTTATGCAATAAATGGAAGTTATCTATAGCATGCTTCCCTCCTATCTGACGAATCACGCAACATAACGTAGGCAGTGTGCTCAGTCCTTCTTGTGCCTTTGGCCTCAATGGCATTGGTCCTCGTCCCAAAAGGTAATTCGTGAACACCAGGCAGTGTTCCTTGTCATGTCCCTAACCATTGCACTTTATCCACCATACCTCACCATGCACTTTTGGGTGAGTTGTCTTGTCTTGATTTAGACTCTGCATCTCAAGCCACAAGTTTTTCAACTGTGCATGAATCCGCTGAACCGCCAGGTTGGGATCCTGTACCAGGTTCTCGTGCAGTCTCATCACGATCTCCAAGTGATGAGCCTCGTAAATGTGTAATATATGGGCTCATTTTGCCTCTTAACCTAGTCAAATCAACCATTCTCATAGCTTATTGTATGAATTTCTGATTATATTTATGCTTATGGAGTGAGTTGAGTTAGTCATGATGCCATGTGGTCTAACATGTGTTTAATGCAGATTATTAATGAATTTTGAAGTCAAAGTCAAGGATTCAGTGGACAAAGGGTAGAAATAACTCAAAGTGGACAAAGGAGAGGACTTATAGTAGGGAATCCACTCATTTATTAGTCCTCACTTCGAATTCCCCTTCATTCAACTCGGAGTACAAGCAGTCAAATCATGCACTAGCAGGCAACCAAGCAAGTTGAGTATGACTGATGATTATCTCGAGTTTTGGGAGACAAGCCTCCTTGATTTTAAGGAAGTTGTTGGTAGCTTCATTTGTATAAGTAGAGAGGCCTAGGGCCTCACTAGGGTCATATTTTTGTTGGATTGTTTCTTATGTAAACTCTACTCCAACTTCAAGCTTACTATTTTGTGACAATTTCATGTAATCTTGTTATTGTTTTGATAATAAAGATGGAATCCTTTTCGAGCTAGCACTGAGTTACCTCAGAGGGCTGAAGCTCTTGGTTTAGGGCCCAATCCAAGTATCGAAGCTCCTCTTTACTTGTATTTGTATGTTTATTTCAGTTTGTAGATTAGGTTGTTGTTAGATGTATTTCTTTTATGGTTAAGAATAGTTTGCTTTTGATGATTCAGTAGTTTTCTTCCATTTGTGCTTTCTATAGTAGGTTAATAAATGATAAAAACATGATTCAAAGGGCTAGAAATAGTGCCTTGGCCTCTCTTCCTCCCTTTCGGACCATGATTTGAGGCAAAGACCCTGTTGTTGCCGAAAAAACACAGATTTTCCGCATTCATAGGATTTATAGTGTTTGCAGTTTTTAGTAGGTTAATAATCCAGCTTTTCTTAGCTTTAGATTTTCTTCATCATGATCACTTCTTTATTTTCAATATTTTTGTTTCATACTTTCCTTTCTTGCATCATTTCTCAGCAATTCCTTTCATAGATCATAGTTTAGACCATTTTTATGCAAAACTGTGTTTTTGTAGGTGCACCCATTTCATTGCTTGTTTGATTTCCTTTGTTGACTATCAGTTCCTTTGCAGTGGATATCTTCTATTAGTAGGCTAGCTTATCAGCCATCAAATCCTCCATATGATCCATTCCCTATAGATCGCCCAAATCTCACCTCAATTCTGCCTTAGTTTCCTGCATTTTTCCATAGAACTTCTTCCTCTCTCCCTGAGCAAAGCCAGTCATCTTCCTCTCTCCTAGTGATTTATGGTAGACAATAGGCACCCTAACACCCCATTCCAACCTTCATCCACCTTCTTCATGCACTCTCACACCCTCAAAATAGTGAAAAATTCTCTCGGCCTCCTCCTGTAGGCCTCTTGCAGTGGCCATGTTTTCCTCTTGTAGATTTTCTGTGTCCTCTTGTAAATTTTCCTGTAGGCTTTCTTTTGAAGGTCGAGTGTGGGGAAAGCCTCCAAAAGGAAACTTGGGGCCTCCTAGGACCCATCCACACCATCCTATATCCTCTAAAGTCCCAAAGCCACCCTCCAACTCCACCTGTTCGCTACCACATTCACACACAATAAATTATATGCATGTCAAATTCACATAAAAATACATAAAAATCCAAAAAGATGTTTTTTTCTTATTTACTTCTAGAAATAGCTTAGATGTTGTTTACTTCCTTGATTAGGTAATGGCATTCCTTTCATGGTTTTCATAGCGCTTTTTGTAAAAGTAGAATTAGTTGGTTAATTAGGGTTCACTAGGTTTTCTTTACATTTCAGTCTTTCTCCTTTTTGCAGTTAGAGTAGCATTTGTAGAGTAGCCTTTCTCTCCTTTCATCACATATAGAGATTCTTCTGGAATCCATACAAGTTAGCTTGAGCTCCTAGTGATCTTGCATCGGCTGACCAAGTGACAACCTGTAGTAAGAACTAGTACTTGTGCATACAACACCGACGCTTTCAAGTTTGTTACGAACTACTAGGTTTCTAGGAGTAAAGTAGGCAGCCCGGGAGTTGTAGCATTATTGCTGCAATACTAGTGCTCACCATATTTTTGGTGCCATTTCTAGGGAAGCGTCAGACTATTCTGTGATTACTTCTTTCTTCTATTTTCTATTGCAAAATTCTGCTAATAGTTTATTTAAGCAAGAGTAGACTAGTCATTTCTCTTCTTTCAAGTTTTGCATTTCCTTGCTTTCCTTTTCAATTCTAAAAATTTTATTTCAACAAGTTCATTTCAATTAGTTGTAATTTGTTTTTTTCAATCAATTTCAGATTTGCAGGTACAATCATTGTGGGAAAAAAGAAACAAAAATCAACCAAAAATATTTCCTCTCATGCCTCGTAGGAATAGAGATAACTCAGAAAATTTTTTGCCCAACAGCCCCACTGCTTCACACAGTCAGCCTTCTCTCTTCTTCAGTGGTTGCAATCAAGAAGAACCCTTAGGTGAACAAAAATACATATTTGAATAACCTATAGGGGAAGAAGAATAAGAAAACAGCCCTTTCGAGCCAATGTCTGAAAACATAAATGCTAGGGGGAATGGAGAGAGAATAGAGGGTACCTTTCCCATTCGGGAGACTAATGGGAACACCAAAATGAAGCATATAATCCCTTCCGCCCTACCTCATGTACATGATCTTACTACAGAAGATCCTAACACCTTTTTTTTCAAGTTTGTGGTTATCTGTTGAACCTATGACTATGTAGAAGATGGGAAAAATTTGAAATTGTTCCCTTCTACTCTCAAGGATGCAACACTACACTGACTCACAGGATTACCTAGCAATAACATCACAACTTAGGCTTAGATGCAACAAGCCTTTAACAACCAGTATCAAGACTATTGTAGTTCAAAATATACTAAAGAAGAAATTTTCTGAATGACTATACGAAGTGATGAGTCCCTGGAAGACTATGAAGAGAGGTTCCAACTCAACTACAAAAGGGTCGGGTGTACACTTGACCCTGAGTCTCTGAAGTTGGTCCTGCTCAGAGGAATTCAGGAACATATTTTAGACACCCTCCATCTATTGGTTGGGGGAGACATTTACTAACTATGAGGACATAAAGATTGTTTTTAGAAACCATTCTAGAGCTGCCAGAAAGAAAGGTAGGGGGAGTCAACCCATAGCCAGTACCTCTTCCTCTAACTCATCCATTAAAGGAGAAATTGGAAACATGCTAGAAGACTTCAAGTGTGAGATGTTGTAGACTCTTGCCATGTAAATGGATACCTTACATATCAAGAGGAAACCAGAGGAAGCAGAGAGGGCTTTGGCCATTTTTTGCCCCAGATGCACCAGGAGGCATCCTAGGAATGAATGCCCATTGAACTCTATAGAGGTTTGTTCAGTCTGTGAAGAAAATAATTCTACAGATAAGTGCCCTTCCTTACCTAGACTTAAAGTTGTATATCAAGCAGCTGAGTATGTCACTAAACAACTCTATTACATAAACCAAAGGAGACCGCATGGACCTAGACCATAATAGCAGGGGATGCAAGGGACATCTCAGGCATACTACAACCCCAACCAAGTCACTTCCATACCTTCTTGGGGCCCCCCTGCTCATCCTTCCTACTCCACACCTCCTCCTTGGTCCTTCACATCTCAGTATCATGCCCAACCAGCCACCCGTTCATTTCAATCCTTTGCTCAGCCACAACCTCAGTGGAATGCATCTCATCAAGGTTGGAGGTCCCAATACAACTCTCCTCCCACTCTTTTGCCTCCACTACCTACCCAGATACAACCATTACCTCCTACTGCACCAAAGCAACCCCAAATGCCTAGCCAACCAAATCCAAACCCAAATAGCAAACAGGCTTAGCAAGTGTATAGTGGGGAACCATCATGCCCGACATATGCTATGGAGATTCAGGAAATTAACTTGAGATCTAGGAAAGTTCTCCCAGATAGCCAACCTCCACCCAGGGAGGTTTAGGAAGATAAAGAGAAAAGTGAAGCTAAAGCAAATCCACCCTTTCCTAGGAGACTATCCACGACAGTCTAGAAGAAACTCAACTCCTGGGAGAATTGAAACATTTATGTGTGAAGATACCACTTCTCCAAGCCATAAAAGATGTGCCTATATATAATAAGTTGATCAAAGAGAAATGCTTTAGGCATACAGGAAGGTGCAAGAGAGATGCCCCAACCATCAATGTCATAGGAAAATTGTTTGACCTGATGTTATTGCAGGTAATCTGTTCAAAATATATAGACCCTAGAAGCCCAGTAGTTGATGTCCACATCAATGGCACCATGATCCCACATACCTTGATTTATCTGGGAGCTTCCATTAATGTGATGACAAAGGACACATTGCTCAAACTTAACCTCCAGGGCTCCTTGAGGAAGACCACGACCGTAATACATCTAGTAGACTGCTCCACCATGATCCCTGAGGGGATTGTGGATGATGTGATGGTCTCCATTGATTCTTGGGAGTACCCTGCTAATTTCGTAGTTCTCCAGCCAAAGGAAAATCTCATTGGGTATCATCTCACTCTGGGAAGACTCAAGTTGGCTATTGTCAATGCCTACATCAACTGTCGAGCTGGGAACATGACCATAAAAAATGGGCACTTGTCCAAACAGTTAATCCTATATCCTCCTGCCCAACCCTTGCTAGAAAATGATCTACCTCTCTGGTTGGAGGAGGAAGATGAGGATGAAGTCTATTCTGTACCGCTTTGTGCATTAGAAATCGCGATGGGGGGAAAATCGCAAGATGAGGATGATATGATTGAAAATATGATTCAAAATCCACCTCCCAATGTATCACCATTAGAGGACATAGTAGGAAAAACCAAAAACAACACCTCAAATAATCTCTATTTGGCCAACTCCACTCTTCTCTGTGTTAAGAATATAAAGTTCGGCCCAGAAAGAACCTTCAAAATCAATCCATCCCTATCCACTTCCCACGAGAAGGAACTAAGTAGCCTGCTGAGAAAACACCTAGATGCCTTCGCTTGGAGTTATAAGGAGATGAAGGCAGATCTCCCTTCAGTATGTACTCATCGTATCTACATCAAGGAGGATTGCAAGCAAGTTAGGCAGCCTAAAAGGAGGATGAATCCAAAACTTAAAGATATTGTTAAGGAAGAACTGCAGAAATTGTTTGATGCAGGATTCATATATCCCATCTCTGACAGTGAATGGGTCTCCCCTTTGGTGCTAGCACCCAAGAAGAATGGCAAGTGGATAATCTATTTCGACTATCGGGAATTTAACAAAGCCATTAAAAAGGACCATTTTCCTTTACCTTTCATAGATCAAGTGTTCGACAGTCTGGCAGGGAAAAAGTTTTTCTCTTTCCTAGATTGGTTTAATGGGTACAATCAGATTCAAATCAGCCCAGAAGACCAAGATAATACCACTTTCACGTCCCTGGGGTACCTTTGCATACCGAGTCCTTCGTTTTGGCTTTTGCAATGCTCCAGCCACTTTCCAAAGAGCGCTATTGAGTATATTTTCTGAACTGGTTGATGATGTAGTAGAAATATACATGAATTATTTTACTCCTTATGGTTCTGACTTTCAGGAAGCTTTGTCTAACTTAGGAAAAGTTTTGTATAATTGCATTGAGATGAACCTATCCCTTAGTCTAGAAAAATTTGAATCCTTGATGACTGAAGGGACCGTGCTAGGTCATCCAATATTTCAGCAAGGGCTGCAGGTGGACCCCAACAAAATTGCCATCATCAAAAGGGTCCCACCTCCTCAAAAGGTGAGAGATGTCAGAAGTTTCCTAGGCTTAGCTAGGTATTACAGGAGATTCATTAAGGATTTTAGCAAGCTAACCTCTCCTTTTTTTGGCCTCTTAGGCAAAGATGTTGAGTTCTATGGTCAGAAAACTATCAAGAAGCCCTAGATACATTGAAGAGCAAGCTCGTGACTGCCCCAGTTCTGAGAGGCCCAAACTGGGCCCTACCTTTCCACATTCATACATATGCCTTGAACAAAGAAATAGGAGCAGTTGTAGGACAAATTGATGAAAATTTACCTTATGCTATATACTTTATAAGAAAAAACTTGTCAAAGGCAGAGTTAAACTATACATTGACCGAGAACTCCTAGCTGTTGTGCATTCCTTAAACAAATTCAGACATTATATCACAGGATATCAAACCTTTTTGCACACTAAACATTCTGCAATTAGATATTTGATGAAAAAACCAGATGTAAATGCTCGCATTATCAGATGGTTGCTCTTACTACAACAGTTTGATTTGACCATTATTGACAAGCCTGGTAAAGATAATGTTGTTGCGGACTTTTTGTCTAGAGTAAATTTTCTTGCAGGTGAAGAAGGAATGGTGGGTGACCAAATGCTAGATGAACACATATTTTCTATCTCAGTACTCTCCCCATGGTTTGTTGATATAGAACACTACTTGGTTTTGGCACAGTTCCCACCACACATATCCTCAAAAGAGAAGAGCAAGATAGTAAGGAAAAGTGCCCCTTTCACATGCATCGGAGGAAATATCTTCAAACTTGGTCCAGATTAGATCTTGAGAAGATGTGTCAAGGAGGAGGAAGTCTTTGAGGTCCTCCACACCTATCATGATGGGCCTTGTAGAGGTCATTTTGCAGCAAAAAGAACCACCTTCAAGATATTGCAAGAAGGCTACTACAAGCCCACTCTTCATCAGGATGTGAGGAGATATACCAGCCAGCATGATTAGTGTTAGAGGATGGGGAAACCTACTCCAAAGGATGAGATGCCCATGCAACCTCAAGTGACCTTTGAGCCATTTGAGAAGTGGGGCATGGACTTTGTGGGTCCTACCAGTCGTCCTTTAAAGCAGAAACAATACATCATTGTGTTCACTGATTACCTGACAACGTGGGTAGAGACAAAAGAAATCAAAGTAGTGACAGAGGAAAAAGTACCTGAGTTTTTGGGAGAGAACATATTCTACGAGTTCAGGTATCCAAGAGAGTTGGTCATAGATCAAGGTAGTCAGTTCACTTCCAATTTGATTGAAGATATGCTCACACATCATAGAATCAAGCACAGGACTTTGACCCCTTACCATCCACAAGCCAATGGGTGGGTGGAGATCACTAACAGAGCATTGAAATGGATCCTGATAAAGGTAGTGAACAACAATAGAAAATACTAGGCGAACAGATTAGTTGAGGCCACTTGGGCCTACAACACAACATGGAAGACCACCACAAGGCTCACACTCTATGAGCTGGTCTATGGAAAGAAAGATTTGTTGTCAATAGAATTTGAATTCAATACCCTAAGGATGGCAGCTCAGTTGGACCTAGACCTCAACCATGCATAGAAAGAAAGACTACTTTAGCTCAATGAATTGGATGAACACAGATTATAGGCCGTTCTCCATACAGAGGTGGTTCAGCTTCAGAGAAATATTTGGCATGAAAAAAATATCAAGGAGCAGTAATTCCAAGAGGGAGATTGGGCACTACTCTATGATTCATGTTACAGATATTTCAAAGGAAAGTTGAGGACAAGATGGTTGGGACCCTACACTATGGAGAAATGCAATGACAATGGTTTAGTCCTGATCAGAACCATTGATGATGAAACCATCACCATGGTTGTCAATGGACACTGGTTGAAAGTCTACAAGAAACCACTCCCCAAGTGGGAGTTGATTGAAGATCTGAATAAGATGGTGATGGTAGTGGAGCATGTCTTAGCCTCCACTTCGCCCACTCACTGAAGAAAAAAGAAAAAGAGAAATAAAAAATAAGGACTAAAGTGAAAACCTCGATGAGGCGCTTGAGTCCCATCATTGGGTTGAAAAAATCTTTTGAGGCATCCTAGTGATGTCAAAAAAAA
The DNA here is from genome assembly GCA_000404065.3 of Pinus taeda. Taxonomy (NCBI): domain Eukaryota; kingdom Viridiplantae; phylum Streptophyta; class Pinopsida; order Pinales; family Pinaceae; genus Pinus; species Pinus taeda. The sequence continues at coordinate 234,105 of APFE030502554.1, read as the reverse complement.
AAAAAAAAAA
>APFE030502554.1:217821-229182 GCA_000404065.3 Pinus taeda | reverse complement strand
TTGTAGGTTTTAACCCTGTACAGAAATTCCCTGCATACGAATTCTAAAACACAGACAATAAACAATGTGAGATCATAACACATAAAACACATATACACAGAGATTTTCCCCTGCATCCCAAAACCGGGATTACCAGTTTGATTTTTCATTATGTTCCTTTCAATGTTGCAATACATATTTATACATGCCGAAGCATCCAATACCATGGATTGAAAACCGTCACGTCCAATACCATGGACCGAAAACCATCACGTCCAAAATACATGTGCGAAAATCATGCACAAAACCATAGGTGGGTCTGCCCAACCTAACATAGGGTCCAAAACCAAAATTTTCTGGGGCGCTCCCTCGAACCCCATAAAGTGGGGTTATGGGTGCCCTTCAAACCCCTTGTTATCTACATGGAAAGAATATAACACAACCCAACATTCTCCCACTTGTTGTTTTCTTTCCATAGGGGGCCATAAGAGAGCTTAGTCATTTTCCCACCCCTGAAATGCCCATTGTCTCTCTACACCAAGAGAAGTTCTCAGAGCTCACAGATTTTGTCAATGTATCTGCAGTATTCTTCAAAGTGTCAACCTTTACCAGAAACACCTTTTTGTCTTCTATCATATCCCTCACAAAGTGATACTGAACATCAATGTTCTTTGTCTTTCAATGATATGCAAGGTTCTTTGCCAAGATAATTGCACTTTGGCTATCACAATCTGTCCTTATAGCTTCCTGTACTAACCCCATACTTGAACACAATCTCTACAACCAAATTGCTTCCTTGCTTGCATGAGTGGCTGCTGTGTATTGTGCATGTGTAGTTGATAGTGCCACTACAGATTGTTTCTTACTCATCCAACTGACTGCACCTCGAAATAGGTTAAACAGATACCCACTTGTAGATCTTCTCTGATCCAGATATCCAGCCCAATCTACATCAACAAAGCCATGAATATCCAACACTCTGTCCAATCCTGGTCTTCCTTGGTAGCACATACCATAATCACTAGTGGCACGCAAATACCTAAAAACCCACTTCACTGTTGTCCAATGGTCATTTCCTAGTTTTGACATCAACCTGCTCAATACTCCCAATGCATGTGCAATGTCTGGTCTAGTACAAACCATTGCATACATTAGGCTACTGACTACACTTGCATATTGAACATGGGACATGTCCTCTTCCTCTTCTTATGTCTTGGGACATTGTTCTGTAGATAACCTCACAACTACAGGAATAGGAACCTTCACCGATTTACTATCCTGCATATTAAGCCTCTGTAGTATTGTCTTGACATACTTCCTCTGGTTTAACCAGAGCTTCCTCTTTTCCTGATCTCTTCTAATTTCCATGCTCAAAATATAGTTTGCAGCACCAAGATCTTTCATGTCGAATTTGGAGGACAATTGGGTCTTCAAATCCTGGATAATTTCTTTTTCATTTCCAACCAGTAAAATATCATCCACATACAAGACTAGATAAATAACACGATCACCAATTAATTTAAAATAAACATGGTGATCCGCTTTGCTTCTGGTGAAGCCAAGTACCCGTACAAATGTATCAAATTTCTGATACCACATCCTTGGTGACTATTTTAACCCATACAAAGACTTCTTTAACTTTCATACCAGTTCTTTCTTACCCTTCACTACAAAAACTTCAGGTTGCTTCATGTAGATTTCCTCTTCTAGATCCCCATGAAGAAATGTTGTCTTCACATCTATCTGTTCTACCTCAAAATCAAAAGCAGTAGAAACAGATAAAAGTAATCTAATAGAAGTTACCTTGGCAGCAAGAGAAAAAATATCACCAAAATCAATTCCCGGCACCTGGGAATAACATTTTACTACCAACTGAGCTTTGTATTTCTCCACTTTTCCTTCTAAATTTGTCTCTTTTTGAACACCCATTTGCTGCCAATGGGTTTCCTTCTAGCTGCCAACTCCACCAGATCCCAAGCCTCATTTTTGTGCAAAGATGCCATTTCATCAACCATGGCCTCTTTCTAGAGTTTTCCATCCTCTGAATCTATTGCTTCCTTCACAGTTCTGGAATCATCGTTAGTAATAGATAAAGCAAAATTTCAAAAAAAACCAGATGGACTATACCTTTCAGGCCGACTTCTTTCTTGAACTGATCTTCTCACAGTCGAAGTTTGTGGCTCTTCATCTTTTGATTCCTCCTCTGCTATAGAGTCTTATTCTTCCTCCTTTAGCTCAAACTCTATCTTCTCAGGTTCCTTCTGTTGGACTTCATATTTAATAACATATTTCACCTCTCTGAACACCACATCTCAGCTATACACAACCTTCCATGTGACTGGGTTCCAAAGCTTGTAACCTTTTAAACCATCCTTATACCCAATAAAGATGCACTTTTCAAATTTACTATCCAACTTGGTCCATTTCTCCTTTGGAACATGTACATATGCATCACATCCAAATACCCTCAGATGTGAAAGAGAGGGTTTCTTACCAATCCATACCTCTTGTGGAGTCTTATCCTCCAATGTTGATGAAGGTGACCTAGTTACAAGGTAACATGCAGTATCCACTGCCTCTGCCTAGAATTCATGTCCTAACCCAACACCACTGAGCATGCTCCTTGCCCTTTCCATCAACGTCTTATTCATTCTTTCTACAACTCCATTTTTCTGAGGTGTATATGGAGTAGTCTTCTGTTGTGCTATACCGCACTTCTTACAAAATTCTTCAAATTCCTTACCACAAAACTCTCCACCGTTATCTGTCCTCAGCACCTTTATCTTCTTCTCTGTCTGGTTTCCCACCAAAGCCTTAAATTCTTTAAACCTATAAAAGACTTCAGATTTCTTCTTGAGGAAATATATCCATGTATTCCTTGAGAAGTCATCTATAAATGATACATAGTACACAGACTTACCCAGTGATGGAATCTTCACAAGTCCAAACACATCACTGTGCACAAGTTCTAATATCTGTTTCGCCCTCTCACTACCAGAGGGGAAACTCACCCGATTCTGCTTTCCATATACACAATTTTCACAGAAATCAAAATCCAGAGAGCTATTACTCATACCTTCTACCATAGCTTTACCATGAAGTATTCAAAGGCCCTTTTCTCCAATATGTCCAAGCCTTTGATGCCACAGCATGGTCTTCTCTCCAGAGACCACTAGGATTTCTACTCCACTTTCAAGAGCCACAGAATTATTGCACCCATCAATAAAAGTGCTACCTTGTATCTTGTACAAAGTTCCAATCTGAACTCCCTGCATCAATACCAGTGCTCCCTGAACCATCTTACAGGTATCCTTCTCGAACACTGTTTTTACACCTGCATCATCCAACTTGCTAACAAAAATCAGATTTCTAGCTAATGAAGGAATATGTAGAACACCTAGAAGCGTTCTAACCCTTCCACCTTGCAACTTCAACTTTACTTTTCCGCAACCAACGATTCTAGCCTTCTTGTAATCCCCCAAGAATACATCACCACCATCATATTTCTCATACTCGCAGAACCACTCTCTATGGGGAGTGAAGTTAAAGGATGCACCTGAGTGAATCAACCATGCCTCGTGATCTACATGTGTACTTGAAGAAGCCATGTACACATCCCCACCTTCATCTGAGGTTGTTTTCGCCTCTACAGAAGGAGCCTCATCAGATCCCTTTCCTTTATTAGGAGCTTTAGATTTACAGTCCCTTTTGTAGTGCCCTTCCTTTCAACATTTCCAACACACCACCTTTATCGGTTTTCTTGGAGATTTAGATCTCCCTTTAGATTTAGATCTCCCACTTCATTACTTATTTTTGTTTCTATTCTAGGTCAGCCCTCGTACAAACAAGGCATGACCATTTTGGCTCTCCATATTTTCCTATCTCATCTCCTCCGTTAGTAAGGATGAGACTATTTCATCAAAATGTAAGGCAGCTGCATTGCTACCTATTGCAATAACCAGACTCTCTAACGAATCTGGTAGAGAACACAACAAACTAATGCACTTATCTTCATCTAAAAATTTAATATCAACAGATGCTAACTGACTTAACATAGTATTAAATGCATTTAGATGCTCTCTCACAAAGTCTCCATCTTTCATCCTCAGGTTATATAACTTTTTCTGCAGGAAAAATTTATTCACTAGAAACTTAGATTGGTACAAAGTCCCTAACTTGTTCTGTAAAGCCTTCCCTGTAGCTTCCCTTGATACATTTAGCAATATTGAATCTGATACACATATTGTTTTGTGCTCTTTGTCTTCCGATCCAACTTCTTCCATTCTTCATCGGACACTCCCCTTGGTTTAGTACCCAGATCTACCGCGATCCATTGGTCTTTATCCACCAACAGATCCTCCATCTTGACTTTCCACAACTCAAGACTCTGACCATTAAATTTCTCGATCTCTATCTTTCCACTACTCACCATCTTCTTTCACCACCAGAATCAATCTCATAGATCTCCCACTGAATAGGGTCTACCACAAGCCCTAGCGAAACTCCTTAGGAACAAAGGCATCCCCTTGAAGCCAAAACAACTCTGATACCAAATGTAGGTTTTAACCCTATACAGAAATTACTTGCATACGAATTCTAAAACGCAGAAAATAAACAATGCGAGATCATAACACATAAAACACATATACACAAATATTTTCCCCTGGACCCCAAAACCGGGACTACCAGCTTGATTTTTCATTATGTTCCTTTCAATGCTACAATACATATTTATACATGCCGAAGCATCTAATACCATGGACCGAAGACCATTGCGTCCAATACCATGGACCAAAAACCATTGCGTCTAGAAGACATGTGCGAAAATCATGTACAAAACCATAGGTGGGTCCACCTAACCTAACATAGGGTCAAAAACCAAAATTTTTAGGGGTGCTACCCTGAACCCCATAAAGTGGGGTTACGGGTGCCCTTCAAACCCCCTGTTGACTACGTGGAAAGAATAGAACACAACCCAACACTCCTAGTTTGTAGATTAGGTCGTTGTTAGATGTATTTCTTTTATGGTTAAGAATAGGTTGATTTTGATAATTTAGTAGTTTACTTCCATTTTTGCTTTCTATAACAGGTTAAGTAGTGATAAAAAGAAGATTCAAAAGGCTAGCAATAGTTCCTTGGCATCTCTTCCTCCCTTTGGGACCATGATTTGAGGTAAAGACCGTCTTGCTGCCCCAAAAACACAGATTTTCCTCATTCATAGGACTTCTAGTGTTTGCAGCTTTTAGTAGGTTAATGGTTCAGCTTTGGCTTGCTTCAGATCTTCTTCATCATGCTCACTTATTTATTTTCAATAGTCTTCTTTCATACTTTCCTTTCTTGTAGCATTAAACAGTAATTCCTTTCATATATCATAGTTTAGACCATTCTTATGCAAAACCCTGTTTTTCTAGATGCACTCATTTCATTGCTTGCTTGATTTCCTTGTTTCACTGTCAGCTCGTTTGCAGCAGATCCCTTCTAGAAGTAGGCCAGCTTATCAGCCATCACATCCTCCATCTGATCCATGCTCTATAGGTCACCCAAATCTCACCTCAATTCCGCCTTAGTTTCTTGCATTTTTCCATAGAACTTCTTCCTCTCTCCCTGAGAAAAATTAGTTATCTTCCTCTCTCCCAGTGATTTATGGTAGAGCATAGGCACCCTAACAACTCATTCCAACCTTCATCCACCTTTTTCACACACTCTCACACCCTCGAAACAATGAAAACTACTCGCAACCTCCTCTTGTAGGCCTCTTGTAGTGGCCATGTTTTCCTCTTGTAGATTTCTTGTGTCCTCCTGTAGATTTTCCTGTAGGCTTTCTTTTGAAGGCTGAGCGTGGGAAAAGCCTCCAAAAGGTCACTTGAGACCTCTAAGATCCATCCACACCACCCTACATCCTCTCAAGTCCCAAAGTCACCCTCCAACACCACCTATTCGCTGCCACATTCACACACAATAAATTATAAGCATGTCAAATTCACATAAAAATCCAAAAAGATGTTTTTTTCTTATATATTTCTAGAAATAGCTTATTTAGATTTTTTTTACTTCCTTAAGTAGGTAATGGAATTCCTTTCATGGTTTCCATAGCGCTTTCTGCAAAAGTAGAATTAGTTCGTTAATTAGGGTTCACTACGTTTGCTTTACATTTTAGTCTTTCTCCTTTCTGCAATTAGAGTAGCATTTGTAGAGTAATCTTTCTCTCCTTTCATCACATATACAACTTCTTCGGGAATCCATAGAAGTTGGCTTGAGCTCCTAGTGATCTTGTGCCGATTGATCAAGTGACAACCTGTAGTAAGAACCAGTACTTGTGCATACAACACCGATTCTTCCAAGTTTGTTATGAACTACCGAGTTTATAAGAGTAAAGTAGGCAGCCCAGGAGTTGTAGCATTATTGTTGCCATACCGGTGCTCACCACCAAGGCCTTAGCCTGAGTTGTTAGCTTCTGTTGTGACAATGTGTTCCTTAGATGTGGCGTTAATGATGCTACAAACCATTCATGGTGTTGTCCATCCATCAAGGTCATGTTAGCTTCGTGAATTGTGCACTTCAGTATTTGATCCAACTCTCAAAGGGTCTCGCCTGGTAGCATTCTGATTTCCTTGAACCCAATCATCAACTGCACCTCTGTATTTGGCCTGCTAAATTCTTTGTTTATCGCAGTTTGGATAACCATGATCCCCACATTTGGATTGTCCTTAGAATTCTTAATGTACCAGGTCAACACACGATCCTGTAGAGCATTGAACAATGTCTCTTTCTTTATATCGTCATTTGTAACTCCCTGCGCTTCCCATACAAATTTTATCACAAACGAAGACTAGTTCGGATCTTCATTCCCTACTCCCTTGAACACTAGCAACTTTATTGTGCTCGCCATATTGAGTCGCAGTGGTGGCAGAGGTGGTATGGGTGAATATGGGGGTGAAGATGGTGAAACTAGTGGTTTTGTGGGTGGCAATGGTATGTGCAGAATCCTTTGTATTATCAAATTTATTGCATGTCTTGGTGAGCCCTTCGTGAGCTCTTCCTCATCCCCTCGCGGAGGTGAAATCAAGGGGATAGTTTCTAGTTCTACACTACCTTCGTTTCTATAAATTCTCCCACTTTGCGTAGCCCCAAACATCAATTTATTTGCATAACTCGCTTTTCACATAATAACATTTTAATCCAGTTTTTCAAATATTTAACGTACTTACCTCGCAGTCTTTTGAGGAAGTGTTTTTCAGCCTCGCTATATCCACTAAAGTATCTACAGCAAACAAGGTGATCAATCTTCCTAAAATTCGATTGAGCCAATGATGCATAACACTCACGATCTTATCCTCTGATGCTTCCAATATGATCACCAATTCTTGAGTCCACACAATAGGTATGTCGAGCTTACACCTTCCTTGGCTATCTTCTAGCTTCGCGGTCCACTCAAATAGCTCAGTAGGGAAAGATGCGAAGAAAATTTCATGGATCTCTGTGTATACGTAGCAGCTCTAACCACTCTTATTTTGATAGTTCTGGATTCCTATTCTCCTGCGCTGCGAACTCATGAATCTTCCTATCTAGCCAATCTTTAATTCCTTTCTTTGTTAGATTCCTGTGATATGACATCAGACATCTCTATGCAAATCCTAGTCCTGACAACGAAACTATTTGTTGGCTTGTTGGGGCCTGACCCAGGTTCGGAGTTAATTAGCCAAAAATGTCCCTATACTACTATCCCTTTCGGCAATAGTCCGCAGGACGTGGACTGAGGTCTCACCCGAAGTATTATGGGGGGGTGCTGGAACGAGGTTTTTGCACCCTTGAGATGTCTAAGGGGTTGACTTGGTCCAACTGCTAGTCCCTGTACACAGGTTAGTTCGCGCACTTCCCTAACCTTTGTGCCCTGATCTACTTGCCTTTGCATAGCCCTAACCAGGGGCTGAAGGGCTTTTGTGCTATTGTAGTAGAACTCTACACTATTTCCCTAATTTCTGCTTACTTTCTTACTTATCGTCCTACACCAGTTAGTTATCTTCGCATAAATGGATGCCTTATGTTAGATTTATTTATATAGCACATTCATAGAAGTTCACGCAATAAATAAACAATGCACTTGCAATTTATACCCAACAATACATTAAACAAGAAAAGATACATAGAAATATGATGAAACTTCTCTTTATTAATGCTTCCAACGGTTACAGACTGGACCTGCCCTACGCACTCAGCTGCAAGGGTCTGCGCACTTAGCTAGAAAGCCTTCTCCTACTCTACGACCCAAAGACACACTTTACACTCCGACTCAATTTCTTAGACTCATCAGGCGTCTTTTCTCTTCTTTTTTCGTGATTAACTATCTTCTACACTTAGAGCCTCACTCTATTTATACAACCCCATGGTCCACGGACCATGGGTGGATCTTTCAAGCCGACATTACATTATGAAAACAAGGGCGGACAACCCTGTGACTCTATTATGACTTTGTGCTCCATACCCACAAATCACGGAGTTTTTACAATGGACTTGGTCAAAACTTGGGCTTTAAGCCCTGAAACATGCCTTAGGGGGATTGCATGCCCACTAGGTCCACTTTATGTATTTATCCTCATACTTTCCAATGGGGTAGTAATACTCCTTGATTGTGTCCTAGAATGAATTCCAAGTGGGTGCAGATGAAAATAGTGAGGCTATACTTTTATCCTTCTGCTCATAGTAGGTTTCCCACTAGTCCTTGATGTGGCGGGTGGCTTTGAGAAGTGAAAAAGTGAACTTTTCTTGGCTCAAAAAATCATGAACAGAAATATATCATTCTAGCATATTTAGCCATTTATCTACATCATATGCAATCTATCTGAACTTGAAATATGGGAATGTTAAAGTTAACTTGTACCTTAAAGGTTGTTGCACTTCCAGAGTAGTTGCTGGAAGTAGGTGTGTCACCCCTGGACAGTCATTAAAGGATTTGGGCAAAGGTGTCCATCATCGCGTTCATTTGTCGCTCGAGGGCTTCTTCAAGCAAGATTTTGATAGGATCTCCCGCCCCCTCGTCTTTCTTTTTAATAGCAATGGAAGGTCGTCGGGATTTGCAAGCTTGGTCTTAGAAAGGTTCAACCATTTCAAGCCGTAACTCCTTATATCTTGACCTCGTTGGGGACATGAAAACAAAAACAAAGAAGGAGCATACCACTCATTTACGACTGATCCATATTTAAAGAACGCAACAAATGACAGATATAACCGTAAATACAGAGATACAACATAAATAACATTTTATTTCATTAATATCAAATACTGACATAAGCTTACAAACAGAATGGAAATAAGACTAGCTCGGTCAATGGTAACTTATCTCTGAGAAGAGATGTGGTGGCTACATGCCTATGAACTGCATTGCAATAAAGATCAAATTCCTATTTATTATTTAGAAACAACGGAAAACCCTAAACATCCAAAAATCTAACCCTAGGAGATGAAGTGCCAAACTATGCGCCTCGTTTGGGTAAATTGGCACATCAACTTCCTGGGGTCTTAACTTTGGTATACCATCTTCATTTGACGCAAACAATAGTTTGTTAGAAATACCTATCCGAGGACTATAACTTTTGAATAGTAAACATTGAATAATAGTCAATGTTGGCCCCGATTTTACAAAAAAAACATTGTTTAGGGCCTCAAAACGGCTTCAGAATTTCAGGACCCGAAAAACTACCAAAAATAGTAAATCATGATTTAGTTAGGGAAACTAAAAGACTGAAAGAGACAATGATTGGGTTCCAAGCGAAATATGTGGGTGGCCACCAACATCCACCTGGATCAAACACCCAACTTCTATTACATATATTATAATACATATAAAAAAATAATGAGAATTAAATACTGAATTTGAAAAGAACTATTTGAAAAGATTTGGAGGTAAAAGTAAATTAGTAAGAACTATGGGTATTTGTTAGTGTTGACACCTAATCTTCTGGAATGTGAACAGTCATCAAGAAGATGAACTGATCAGTCATATTCATGTGTATATAACAATAGCTACCTAATGAAATATATGTATCAATTTTTCTGGAGTTACTCCTGGCCTGACATGGTATCAAAGCACAGGTCCCAGGTTCTTTTTTTAGTGTGCCTTGTAACTCCTATTTCCTCTGTCCACTGCCTTCTGCTCTCTATCCACTGCCTTCTGCCTGACATGGTGAACGTTTGAGATTCTTCAAAATGAGGCTGCGTGAATGGTGGAAGGAGCCATTTCATTTTTTTTTGAAGAAAGAAAGACAGTAAAACTTCCAGGTATCAAAGCGTTTGAATTGTTACGCAGGTGTTAAATTAATGTTTATTTGAAACGTTGAACTGCGTTGCATATGCTGGTGTATTAAACTATATTAACGTTGTACTTCATTGCGTATGCTGGTGTATTAAAATTGTATTTAACGCTGAGTATGTTGAACGCTGGTATGTTGAACACTGGTATGTTTAACGCTGAGTGTTGAGTTGAATGTATTAAGTGTTGAGTTGAATGTTCTGAGAGCTTGTTCCTGTTCCTGCGACGCCGTAGCTAGCGAACGATACCACCGAACATTGATCATTGACTTCGCTTGAATCACACGTTTCTACCTTCCTGTCATGCAATTGAATGTCCTAGAAAGGGCTTAAAAAAAAACCCTTTCCTTCCAGCCAAATCAAACAAAATCAACCGTCCACGCTTTTTAAAGACGACACAGACTCTTCAGATTTTCCCATACCTATATGCTGCCATGCATTGCCATGCATGGATTCTTAAAAGTGTACTTCTGCCATTCAATCATTTTCGGATATGAGTTAATTCTGCCAACAAGAATTTTTGTTTAGGAAGATTTTTATATGGTATGTTGAAGAGCCAAAAAAGCTACATACAAGCTTTTGATGCTTCTGAGTCGACAAATGGTTAACGCACAAGCTTGGTGTCATGGCGATCACATAATAATTCAATATATTTGCAGTAATTTACATTTGTCTAGCTTGATAAGTGTTGTTTCAAAGCGCTATTTTGTCAAGTGCCAAAGCATTGTTTTGTCAAGTGCCAAAGCGTTGTTTTTTTTTCATTCAAATCATTTGAATGGTAATGTTATCCTACTGCGTCCTAAATTTAGAGCATTAAAATGATTGAAGTGATATGTACACATAGTGCATAAAGTATTTTTTTTCTATCAGCAGAAGTAATCTTTTACAGAATGCATTCAATCATCTCTATCGTAGGAATAGTTCTCATGGGCAAGGAGAACTATCTTGATTGGTCTAGGATGATACAACACACCCTCATCTTCAATGAGTTGTGGAAAGGAGTGTGTGTCGGAGAAGGAGACAGTGACCCAGAAAAGCCTACCTCAGACAAAGAGCTCGCCATTTGGGAAAACAAGA
>APFE030502554.1:138119-205255 GCA_000404065.3 Pinus taeda | reverse complement strand
ATTTACCATGTGTCTAGTTTATTTATATTTTTATTTATTTACCATACTTTTTGAGTAAATATAAAAAACGTTTTATTTATTTACCATACCTCCACTTTACTTGTATTTTTATTTGTTTACACCCTTGCATGTATATAAGGTGACTTATGGAGTAAGTATAAAAAATGTTGTATTTATTTACCATACCTCTCATTTATTTATATTTTTTTTAATTATGCTTTATTTATTTACCACACCTCTCACTTATTTATATTTTTATTAATTTACCATACCTCTTTTATAAATATGGTATTTGGGCTTTTGGCCCATAGGATTCACTTAAATAAAACCTATTCATAAAAATGGGGGAATGGATTCACTTAAATAAAACCTATTCTTGAAAATGGGCGAATGGAAGGTTGTAACTCCTAATTTCAAGGGCTAAATTTACCTTTTTTACCCTCTCCCTTAAAATAAGGTGGGATATTTGAGGTGATTTGTAAAAATGTACTATGATACAAAATATTCGCCCACTAAAAATTTAAAACACCTTAATTTCGCCAAAGGGCGAACATTCGCCCCTAAAATCACCCCTAGTGAAGTATGTGCCTAGACTGAAGAAGAATTTGGTATCAGTTGCAATGTTCGAGGAAAAATGCTACGATGTTGTCTTTAGTAAAAGAAAGGCATTCCTAAGACACATAGCCATGGATCAAGCCAAGATGATAAGAATTTAGGTGAAGAATCTCTATAAACTAGAGGTAGATGATTGTGAAGCATTGAGTACAAAAGAATAATTGGTGTAAAGCCAAGACATTGGCGAGTTGTGGCATAGGTGGTTGGGCCATTTACATCATGGGGCTTTGAAGATAATGCATTAGATATCTACAAGACTTCCCAAAGGTAAACTTGAGCAAGTTGACACATGCAAAGGTTATACCTTGGGAAATTACACCAAGTCTTCCTTTCATGATCGGGACAGTCAAGCAAAGGCTATATTAGAGTGAGTTCATACTAATGCGTGTGGACCATTCTTGATGGCATCCACAACGAAACAAAGGTATTATGTGATTTTCATTGAAGACTATTTCCATAAATGTTGGATTTATTCCATGCATAAGAAGTACAAAACCTTCACAAAGTTTTGCGAGTTCAAAGCTTTGGTCGAGAAAGAGTCAGGGAAGAAGATCAAGGCCTGAAGAAGTGAAAATGGTGGAAAATATGTCTCTTAATAGTTTAAGGACTTCTATGCAGCAGAAGGAATTAAACGAGAGTTGACGACACCTCATAACCCACAACAGAGTGGGGTGGCCGAGAGGAAGAAGAAAACTATTGTAGGGGTACCACGAGCAATGTTGCATGATCAAGGCCTACCACTTCACTTGTGGGCTGAGGAATGCAACAAAATGGTATATTTTTAGAATAGTAGATTGCATCACATACTTGGGATGAAGACACTAGAGGAAGTTTTCTCCGATAAGAGACCAGGTGTGGGTCACTTCAAGATCTTTGGCTCATCGGTATATTACCATGTGACAAAGGATGCATGGAGGAATCTTCAGTCGGTTGTAGAGTTGGGGATACTTGTGGGGTACACTGATACACCTCATAAATATTGGGTGTACTTGTCTACCAGTCGGAGGATAGTGGTTTGCAGAGATCTCGAGTTTGATGAGCAGAAGGCCATGTGAGTTTCCCTCGAGAGGGAGCTCCAACTATAGCCTGTCGAGGAACTGTCAGTTCCTAAGGAGGAGGAGCCTCAGATTGATGCGGAGTAGCTGCATGCAGAGGTTCTAGGAGTAGAGACATCCACTCAAGCAGAGTCTTCCAGAGATGGATGGAAGCGCACAAGAGAAGTTGAAAATTTGTTGGATAATGCGAGATAGAATGTGGGATCACCATTTTCTCAGCACAAAAAGAGGAGGTCACTTGAGAGGTACACTAGATACATGGCCCTTGCTGGGAAATGTGTCAAGACTGAGCAGTATTCCTTTGTGGAAGTAGTGCAGCAACAGATTTGTGTTGATGCTATGGTGGAGGAGTATGACTCCATAGTTCATAATAGTGTTTGGAATGTGGTTTCGAGAGTGGAGAACAAGTCATTTGTGAGTTCCCGTTGGTTTTACAAGCTAAAGGAAGCTATTTGTGGTAGTGTGGAGAAGCATAAGGAAAGATTTGTTGCCCGTGGATTTTTACAGGTCGAGGGGATTGACTATGATGAGACTGTTTTTCCTGTCGCAAGGTACTCATCTATCAGATCTATGTTAGCACTATTGGCACATATGGGTTCGAAGCTTCATTAGATGGATGTGAAGACTGCATTCTTCAATGGCTAGATTGAGGAAGAGGTGTACATAGATCAGCCAGAAGGTTTCGAGACCTTCAATCATGAGTCACATGTGTGCCAACTCAAGAGAGTGATGTATGGGCTGAAGCAAGAACCTCGTGCTTGGTACACCATGATAGACAACTACTTCACTGGTTTGGGCTTCACAAAGAGTGAAGTAGATGTGAACATGTACCACATCGAGATGAAAGGTAAGTTGTTGATCATTGTACTTTATGTTGATGATCTCATATTGACTAGTGATGATCAGTTGATCATGTCTTGCAAGGAGGACCTTGCAAGAGAATTTGAGATGAAAGACATGGGTCTCATGCATTACTTCCTTGGCATGGAAGTGTGGCAGAAGGATGGGGAGTTGTTTGTATCTCAAGACAAGTATAACAACGAGATACTCAGGAGATTCCACATGGATAAGTGCAAGCCCATGTAGACTCCTCAAGCAGGTAACTAGAGGAATGAGGATGCTATCTCAAGAGAGGTGGTAGATTCTACTATGTACAGGCAACTTGTGGTTCACTGATGTAGTTAGTGAACAGACAATTAGATTTGTGCTATGCAGTGAACCAAATGAGTCAAGAAATGGTTGAGCCTACCAAGGGGTTTTGGAAGGCACCAAATCATGTATTGAGATACCTCAGAGGCACATCTCAGTATGGATTATCATACAGATGGATAGAGGGAGTGAAGCTACAGGGCTTCACTGATGCGGATTGGAAAGGGAGTCCATCAGATTAGAAGAGCACACCAAGAGGGATTTTCAACCTTGGGTCAGTGACAGTTTCTTGGTACAGCAGGAAATAGAGGTCAGTTGCACTCATCTTGGTAGAGGAAAAATACATGATTGCAAGTCACGCAGCATGTGAGGCCATCTAGAGGTGGAAAATCCTAGTTGGTTTATTTGATGGATCCAACTATGATCTATTCTGATAATTAGAGTTGTATCAAACTCTTTCAGAATCTAGTATTTCATGATAGGTCCAAGCACATCAACATTTGATATCATCATCTCAGACACTGTGTAGTGAGGAGGATCATGTTGCTACAGTATATTTTGACAGAGGAGCAAGATGCCGACATTTTGACAAAGGCATTGTCAAAGTGTAAATTCGAGTTCCATAGAGATAGGATCGGGGTGGCAGATAATCCCTTTCTTGTTGAGAGGGAGTGTTGAAATATGGCAACAAGAATATTCCAATTTAATTTGTCCTTGAATTAAATTGTGAATTAAAATCGAATTTAGTCTTAACAGCTACTTGGAAATAATTAATTAATTCATTTTGAATTGATTAATTGGAGAAATTCAAGTCAGAAGTTTTTCTGAAGTCATGCAAGATTTATCCCCTAAATTAAGGAGATAATATTGAGTTATATTTGAGTTATAATTAGTTAACTCAATTTACTGAGTTAAGTCTAGTTAAATTAGTTCCAAGCTGTTTGAGGAACTAATAGTGAGTTAATAGTCAGTTGATGCATGCATGCACTCAACTAGTGCTACTCCAGTTAAGTGAAGATTCCCTCATCAAAAACTCATGCATGTATATTATGAGAAAGACCCAAGTGAGTTCAAATCAAAGGACAATGTATTATCAGTTGCATGCCTTTTCTTATAAAGAAAACTCATGCTTGTAGTCAAGGAATCATTCCTTGAGGATTGCGCAGTTCTGACAATGTGTGCGAGAGCGTTACACTTACTAACAGGAGAATCATCCCAGAGGAACAACACAAGGAAATAGGAGCTTGGAGGGAAGAGAGGAAGGATTGAGAGAATCCAATATTGCCTGTGAGCATCTCTGAGGATTGTGCTGAGAGCTGGCTAGCTGTGAGAGCTAAGGCTTTATATAATTCCTATGTATTTCGACCTTGTATGATAATATAGATAGTGGGGTTTTTAGCTGAGGATTTCCCCAAAGTATTTTCATGTGTATTGTGCATTGATTATTCTTCTTCTAGTTATATTGTTTAGCTCGATCTTTAAGATTCCGTAAATTGATAGTAGAAGTAGGTTATAGTATTATGCTTTGATTTATATTGCATTATCGGGTTAACTTGCCACCAGCTTTTCTATAGCTCCCCCTACCACTGTTGTCTTTCAGTATATAAGATATTAATGAAACCCCATCATCTCAAACTCAAGGGTCAGCACCCTATGAAGATAAAATATGGTTCTTGAGGAAGTATTAGCTGCTCCTTCAATGATCTCTTCTCCTTCCTTTAACAAAAAAAATCACAAAAAATCAAACTTGATCCATCAATTCAAGTGTAACAATAGAAGGATTTTGTTCAAAGACTTGTTTGTAATTACAAGTATAATAATTCTTCATTTAGTTTTCAATATTGAGGTAGCTCTTATGTACACTTCTTCCTCCTCAATTATTGAAGAATTTAATCTCTACATAAACTTGGTGCAATCTTCACAACAATGATAATATAAGTGTATGTCACAACTAGGAAAAATGCTTGTCACAATATTCTCCCTCTTATTGGGAGAGAATTCTATTCAATTCTCACTTTGTATTTGTCTAAGTGACCACATGTTGCATGTATACTTGAAACTTTTTGATCTACTAGCTCTCTCTAAGCTCATATTGTATCTGGTATAATATCTCTTAACTCATGATTTAGGAAGAGTCTTCTTGTTAAATTATTTTCTTAATTATTCACATTATTCCATGTGTTGTAAAATCCTTGGAAATATTTACTATGTACCTGTAAAAACTCATTAAGATCTCATGGAAGAAAAATTACAGCCAAGCAGAAGATATAAAGAGAAGAGACTAATTACTAGTAAAAACAACAATAGGAATAATCCAACAAGAGAGATATAAAATACTTATATTTTTAGAATAAAGTCAACTTCCTCTTGATCATATATTCCATGCATCCATTTCCACTTTATCATCCTCATCCTAATTATGATGGCATTCCCTCATTGCTATGGTTAGGGACTCTTCTTGTAGCAGAACTGCGAAATCCTTGGGTTTTTTCCATGAAACCTAGGATTTCTTCTCCAAGCACTATCTTCCAAATAGGGTTTTCAAACCCTAGAGAAAATATGCTATTTTCATGTGAGATGAAAATTCTCATTAATTAATCAGAAGATAACTTGATCAATAATTATCATTAGTCTCTTCAATTGATGTAGCAACAACAATATTTGGACCTTAGATACTTATAATTTATTCCAATGAACTCCATGATTTTAGGCTTGAGAATTTTATAAAAACCAAGATTTCCCACCAGTGCATATTACATGAATTGTTATGAAAACAAATCCATTCAAGAATATGTCTTCAGATATTTATATCCTCACGTTGAGACGAATCAACTACACATCATATTTGACTCCTTCATTATTTGCAGATGACTAATTTTTCTTAGGAAACTTTAACCTTCAACCTTGAAGAGGAAATTGAAGTCATAACAAACTTTATTCATAAATTTATGCTTTCTTAAAGTATACTATAGTGATAATTATTTTGGACACTAATATTTTAGTATAAGTCATACATTCTCATCAATATGTGTAATAACCATGTTTATGGTAACAAATTTTGATAATGCTTTGTAATATTTGAGGCCTCAATATCTTCAACATTTAGTACTGTGTTATTTTTCTTTGATCAACAATCTTTGTTGAGATGGAATCATATTTTACAATAGAGTAGTACAAAACATACCAAACTTTTCACCTTCAACACTTTCTTAATTTCTGGATTTCTTTGTCTTTCAACCATTTGGGTTGGAAGGATTCCAAATTTCCTCTTGATTGATTCCTTCTAGAGGACACTAGTTCAACTACCATGATTGTTTATTAAGAAATTTAAAGATTTACTATGACTTCTTTAACCCGAGATATGATCCAATAGAAACAATATGGCCTTTTCAATTGACATAGCCAAATTAGAATTCTCTGAAATAATTTGAGAAGTTGTTCATCCTCTATCATTAAATTTGAGGCCTTCAAACCTTTTCATAGATTATATCAGGCATACCTTAGGGATTTTTAAACCTTCTTAAAAAAACATTTGACTTTCTTCAAATTTTTGGATTAGGGGTCATGTCATTCGACATGAGGATGATTTATTTATGAGGTACTTGGTATATGTGAATTAGGGATTTGAGATAGGATTTGGTCCTCTTCCTATAATCAAGAACATGCCTTTCCATACATGTGGACTTAGCAGATTGGGGTATAAATTTCTTGCAAACAAGAAAGGAAGACCTTATCCCTTAGTTTATGATGAGATTCTAAAACTAGGGCATCCAGGGTTAGCTGAGAAATGAAGGCCTCTATGATGACTTGAACCATATAAAACTTCTATATCAAGGGCTACTATTTTAGCATAGCTTTGATACCATGTTTATTTTTCAATAGTCCTCTTAACTGATAATTGTTTCTTATTATTTTCGTTCAATTGATCTTTTGTCACATTTATTTTTCATCATAAAACAATTACATAGAGAACTTCAACAATTATGTAACAAAATTCTAGAGGACCATAAAGGGAGAACCACACAAGAACAGACGATTTTACCTTTGTAAAACCCACATGGGGGGAAATCCCAACAACCTTTCCTCATAAAGTAAAGTCGACAAGAGAGACATCCAATTCATGATGATGAAAAAATTGACTAAAAATATGACAAGACAAACTTCCATGAAGAACCCAAGTCAACCCTTCACAAATAGTTTCTTGAAATGTCAGTGAATCTTGGTCAAGTTCTACAATCAGGTTATAGTATCACCCCCTCTTCCACAAAAAGCATGCACTTCACCACAAATCTTATCCACAAAAAAAATTATATTTTCAATCACATGTGTGAGATCTTCTCTCTCCTTTGACTTCCTTCCAATATTCTAACTTCTCCTTCTGTCTTTCTTCACTTGAGGGAGAATAAATATAGTTGGTTTTATGAGATGTAAATTTCCTCTTGGAGGGAGGTTTAATGACATATCTATAGACTTCTTGAAGGGTACGAATAGGTACCTCATCGGGAAAAGATGACTTGATCATGGGAGGGCTAACTTAGTCAACTTGTGGAGCCAAAAACAAAATAAAAAATCTAAAATTCAACTTTTATTTTGGAAGGTCTTGATAAAAAATCCTTCTAATTTTCATTGAAAAATAATATAATTTTATTTTGAGTAGGAATAACATTCTTATGATAAATAAATAATGAATGAAAATATACATTATGAAGATCGTTCATAGTTACAAAAATTCAACACCTCTGTGCAGCATATCTCAAATCCCTACAACTTGTCAATATAAATATATTTGTCAATAACTCCATTGAGGAAGGTTGTATTGAAATCCATCTAGTGGACATTTCACCCCATCTATGCTACAATAGCTACAACTGCCTTGACAAATGAATTCTTAGAAACTATGGCAAGGTCTCATCATTGTCAAATCCCTTTATCTTTGAGAATCCATTTGTTATGTCCCTATACTACTAGTGTAACCCTTTATTGTTATTAGTACAACCCCCTTATTATATTGTTGTGCCCATGTAGTCCCCATATTGTTATTATTGTGCCCCATAGAAGCCCACTATTGTTATTATTGTGCCCTTAGATTATTATTGTTATGTCGACTCCAATTATATTATAAACCCTTAGATTCCTATATATAGAAAGGAGGTCTTGTCATTTGTATCATCTAAAAATTGTTCATTTGTGTAATGTAAACGAGGTTGCCCCCTCAAAGAGGCTTTTATATAAGGAATTGATCTATCTTTTCTATTTTTTTGTGACCTGGTTTCATAACATTTGGTATCAGAGCTTTGGATCCTAGGGTTTCGCTGCTCCAAACAGGTCATCATGGCATTTTCGCTATACCTTTTATTTTGTGATGTTTCAGAAGCTAAAAACAAAACCCATTTGAGAATAAGTCACATAAAACCTGCGGTCCGAATTACACATTTTGTCTCACTATATTATCATAGATATGATCTAAGAAATTTAGGGTTCTTGCAGACCCCCGAATTACATTCCAAATAGGTCACCTTGGGAAAAACGTCATAACATTTTCTCTAAGAATCATATTGAATTTTCGTAAGAAGTTATAGAAAGAGGAAAGACTGTAGCTCTTTTAGGTATCATTTTTACACACTAAGGTTGAAATAGTGACCCGCAACACGTCGTACAATTTCGCCATACTGAACTAGTCTATACTCAAGTAATCATGGGAAATTGTGCACAACTCTTTCTTAGAGAATCCAATTTCGATTAGACTGGTGGCATTGGAAAGAGGATGAATAGGGCTACTACAAGTCAAGATTTGAGAACTAGAAAATCTAAGATTACAGAGTTACAGTTGTTTCAATATCGAGCTCCTAAAATCAAGAAAAGGTAGTATGAGGAAGTTTGATAACAAGGATCTGATAAATTAGATACTATAGATGGAGCAATATTTTGATCTACATGAGGTGCAACTATTACAAAAGTTATGTATTTCATCTTCATATTTAGAACAAGATCATTTTTTATTGCATAAAGGGCATTGTTCTCGTAAACCATTTGTTTCGTGGTCAATTTTCACAGGGGAAATGATAGCTCATTATGAGGATACAAAGAGCAACACCTTCTTTAGAGAAACAACACAACAATTGGAAGAAAAAGGAGCAAAAGGGCTTTGTTACAATGTGGAAAGAAAAATTATGGCAACAAGGAAGTCTACCCTTTACAACTATAAAGATGGAAGTGTTGTTTCTCCTAGCCTTCCACAAACTACAAGAGTTACACCACAACAATTGGAAGAAAAAAGAGAAAAAGGGCTTTGTTACAATTGTGCTAACGAATACATTAAAGGTCATAAGTGTGTTGAGAAGAAATTATTTTACATTGATTGTGAGAGGAGGAAGAAAATGATCAAGAAACATCAAAAGAAGAGTATATACACTAGGAACCAACCCTAGAGAAAGAACAAATGAATATGGCCATATCCTGTAAAGCATTGGAAAGAATTACTACTCGAACTATTAAGATAGAAGGACATCTAAAGAAGAAACATGTTCAAGTGAAAGATCACATGAAGAAGGAAGAAGTGAATCCGACCATATCTTGTAATGCAATGGCCGGAATTACCACTCCTCAAACTACCAAGATAGAAGGACATATCAAGAAGAAAAATGTTCAAGAAGTGAAAGATCACATAGAGTATCAAGAAATGAATCCAACCATATCTTGTAATGCACTGGAAGAAATTACCAGTCCTCAAACTCTCAAGGTAGAAGGACATATCAAGAAGAAAAAGATTCAAGTAGTGAAAGATCACATCGAGCATCAACAACAAGTTCTCCAACTTTTAAAGGATAACACGAATTTGATGCAAAATCGAATGAAACAACAGGCAGATCAACATTGCAATGAAATAAGTTTTGATGTAGGTCATTGGGTATTTTATGGTTACATCCATACAAAAAAATGTCCCTCAAGAAAGCTATTTATGAGAAGGAAATGTTGGCAATACTACATGCACTTAAGAAATTGTGACCTTACCTAATGGGAAGAAACTTCAAGGTAAAAATGGATCATGATGGTCTTAAATACTTTTTAGAACAAAGATTATCTTTAGAAGAACAAAAAATTGGGTCACAAATCTGTTGGATTATGACTTTGAAATCATCTATAAAAAAGGGAAGCAAAATGTTGTTGCAGATGAACTCTAAAGAAAGGATGAGGATGTGAAAGCATTGTTTTTTTCTATTTCTATTATTCGACCAGATTGGATACACAAAGCAAGGGATGAATGGAAAAAGGACAAAGAACTGTGGCCACTCATTCAAAAGTTGTAGAACATCCTAGTTCAAACAATATTGCCAGAACTTTACAAGGAAGGAAAAATCATATTGGAACCTAGAGCATTAACAAAAATAATAACCTGACAAAAATGAAATCGATCAATTTCATAGTATCTCATCAAGTGGAAGAGCTTAGCCGTTGAAGATTCCACATGGGAGGACAAGAATTTTGTACAGAAGTGTCAAGAACTACTCAAGCATTGAGGACAACCCTTTTTGAAGGAGAGGGGCATGTTAGGTCCCTATACTACTAGTGTAACCCCTTATTGTTATTAATAAAAACCCATTATTATATTTTTCTTCCCATGTAGTCCCCATATTATTATTATTGTTCCCCATAGAAGCCCACTATTATCATTATTTTGCCCTTAGATTATTATTGTTATGTCGGCTTTGACTATATTATGACCCCTTAGACTCCTATATATAGAAAAGAGGTATTGTCATTTGTATCATCTAAGAATTGTTCATTTGTGTAATGTAAAGGAGGTTGCCCCCTCGAAGAGGCTTATTTCTAAGGCATTGATCTATCTTTTCTATCTTTTTATGAGTTGGTTTCATAACACTATTAGACACAGGTATTACCTTTTACTTCTTTATACTCCCATAAACTCCATGCTTTATCTTGTAGAACTAGCAAAATCCTACCACATATTTTCCATCTAGCCTTGGCACCACTTCCTAGACATCATTCTTTGTGATGGAGGCATACTCCTCCATCATGGTATCTCTCCACTCTAATGAGTGGTTGCCTCTACATAGCTAGAAGGATCGTCATCCAACAACTCCACCATAAGTGCCATATATATTTTGTACCTCTATGGCAATATGATCTATCAAATTGATGTACTAGGAGAGCCAACTTGGTCTTGTACCTCCCAGATCAATTGATCTTCCCATTTTGCTCTTAATATTCTAGTACTAGGAGTCACTATCTAAGTGGGATCCAATCTCTCCTCCAACTACATGTCCCTCTCATCCTCATCATGCACATGCACAACTATGGTCTAAGGTACTAGATGGGCCTCTTTCTTTTGAGCTTGCTACTCCTCCTCTTACGATATAGTCTTTTCACACTCTAAGGACATTTTTGAGGCCCTATCCTCCAAAAATTTTATGTCTCTTCTGATGTCTATCTTCATGTGTATTGGAATGCACACCTTGTATGCCTTGGATGTTTTGTTGCAACCCATAAATATGTCATTCTCTTATATGGGATCAAACTTCTTCCTTTTCTTATTTGATACATGGACTTGTACACAAGGTTACTAAATATACAAAAATGAGGAACATCTAATTTCTTCCTTGTAAATGCCTTCTTTGGTGTAAGTTTCCCCAAAGTTCCATGTGGGATCTGGTTTTGTAAGTAAAATGTTCTATTGCATACCTTAGACCAAATAAACTTGGGAACCCATGGTCATGTAACATGGCTTTTTCTACTCCAACTATGGCCCTATCCTTGTTCTATGCCAACCCATTTTGCGAAGGATTATATGGTGCAATCAAATTCCATCATGATGTCCTCCTTCCAAAAAAACTTCTTGAATCAATTTGAGGTATACTCCCCACCATTATCAGACCTTATTTCCTTGATCTTCCTTCTTATCAATTTATCAACCAGACCTTTAAACTCTAGAAACTTTAAGAATACCTCATACTTCTTATTCTTGAAAATTATCTAGGTCTTCCTTGAGTGATCATTTATGAATGTGACATATTAAGTGTACCCACCAATAGATAATATAGAGAAAGGGCCACATAAATTTGAATGAACAAGGTATAGGATACCATTGGCCTTGTTATATTTCTTGGGAAAAGATGACTTTGCATACTTTCTAATTGTGCAACCCTTACATAGCTAATGTTAATCCATGTTACATTGTGGTAGTAATTTCAATATCTCCATAAGACTATTCAATGCTCCATGATGGAAATGTCTCAAGCATCTATGCCATAACTGCTCGAACTCAGTTCCTATTTCACAGCCTCCTTTGTTAGTCAATTTTGTGACTATATGAAATTGTAGCCTATATAGGCTCTTATTCCTAGTCGTGATCTACTTCACTATCTTGGAGTCCAAGGATTTTATAAAAATCCTATCCTATCTAAAGGCCACCTTGTACCCATTATCCTCTAATGCTAAAATTGAAATGAGATTCTCCTTGAGAAAAGCTATCTATAGAACATGCCTGAGATATGGAGGGATTCTAGAATCCATATCAAAATGAATCATACTAGTACCCTAGACCCAATTCTTCCCATATTTTCCCATCTCAATATCAAACTACATGTCGTTCTCTAGTAGTTTGCTAAGATACTTCTTATTTCTCATCATCTCACATGATGCTACATTATCGACACATCATATATTAGTAGCCATTGAACTTCGCATACATGCAATGAGTGAAGTATCTTTTTCAAAATTAGAAGATAAGTCATCTATGTTTGGAGAGGCTGCTACTTGGTCCTTCTTGGACCTGTTCATCCTACTAGGGAATTTAGTACCATAATTCCCAAACTAGTGGCATTAAAAAATACTTGATCTTGTTGAGATCCTTTTTCTTCTTCTCTCCGTTGGAACTCATCTCACCACAGTGACTAATCCTTTTAACCATAGACTTGGCCCCTTTACTAGCTATGTGAAATTTTCTTCATATTCATCACTTTTAACATGAAACTTGACTTAAGCTTTGTTGTAGCTAAATTTTAACCTTCCCAATTTTTCCTCTAGAAACCTTTAAATTTTCATCTCATTCTTGATTTTTCTTTGAAAAATTAGTCAAAAGTTTATAATTTCTATGGGCTCTACATGAAGAACTCTTGAAATCCTATTTTCTTTTTCAATTCAAATTCACACCTTGTGCTCCTATTTTAATGATTAGTGTTTTTCATGTGGATGATTCGAACAATCATAATAGGCTACTACCTTGAATTAATTCTAGTCTTCATTCCACCAAAACATATCTAATAGTTTAGAAACTTTGTATCCAACAAATAATTGTGAGTTTTGGATCTAGGAGAGTGCTCAATTTAATGCATGCCATGCCATCCGACGTGATTGGCCACTCAACTTTCATTTGATCCAATAATCACAAAGGCCATAAGATTACAACTTACGTAATACCTCAAGAGACCCTTGTGATCCATTTGGACTGAATGTCCATTAGAGCTTTGATACACTAGATATTATAGAATATTGGATTTCAATATGGAGGCTCGTTAATGATGCCTTTGTGATATGATGGGATCCAATGACTAAGTTGTGAAATAATCAATGACAGCTAAGTCATGAAACAATCAACAACGCATATGCCACATTGGATGCCAACATATACATTGGTTAACATACCTTCAATATTTGATGAATCCAATTGTCAACATTACTCCGATACAAAAACGCAAGTTTAAATGTAGGTTTTTCACGTTGATTCACCACAATTACTCTCTAAGAAAACATTGATAAAAATGGCAACGTAGTATTAAAAGAAATAAAACCCACTGGTCAGCTCTACGAAAGAGTCTGAACCAGGAGAGTCTGGCTCTGCAGAACACTCTACATTGTTCATGCACTATACACATTAAATAGAAAACATGGTTTTAGGGAAGTTAGAACAACATCCTAAGAAATAGAAACTAATTCCTATCCTAAGGTTATGTGAACCAACATAACCTATTCTAGGATATTCTCCATTATTTTCAACACTCCCCCTTAATGGAGAATGGGTTCACAAATATGCCTAACATCTCTCTAAACATTTGAAACTTAACTTTTCCAAGAGGCTTAGTGAAAATGTCTGTAACATTATCACATGTATTACAATATTCTAAATGGATTTATTTTGATCGCACTTTCTCCCCGACAAAGTGGAATTGTGTATCAATATGTTTAGTGTTTTTGTGAAACACCAAATTATTGGCAAGTTTGATTGAACTCTAATTGTCGCATCTGATTATTGTTGCATCTTTCTATTCTTCCCCAACATCTTAGAGAAGTCTCTGTAACCAAACTACCTCACATGTATTATCACATGTATTACAATATTCTAAATGGATTTATTTTTATCACACTTTCTCCCTGAGAAAGTGGAATTGTGTATCAATATGTTTAGTGTTTTTGTGAAACACCAGATTATTGGCAAGTTTGATTGAACTCTAATTGTCGCATCTGATTGTTGTTGCATCTTTCTATTCTTCCCCAACATCCTAGAGAAGTCTTCGTAACCAAACTGCCTCACATGTTGCTGCACACATGGCTTGATACTCTGCTTCTGCTAAGGACAAGGAGATTGTGTTCTGCTTCTTGCTGCTCCATGTGATCACCTCGGATCCAATTTTGAATGCATAACCTGCTATAGATCTGCGATCATCTACATTTCCAACCCAATCTGAATCTGCATGTCCCGCCAATCTAACATCACAGGAGTCAATTTAAATAATACCATAATCTACAATACGTTGTAGATACCTCAAAACACTGTTCGTTGCATTCCAGCGACTTTCAAGTGGCATGGACATATATTGACTTAGCACACCTACTACATAAGCCAAATTAGGTCTGGTGGTGGTTAGATAGATTAGACTCCAAACCAGTTATCTGTAAAGTGTTGCATTCGCCGCTTTTGAGCCAGCCTCACAATGAAATATGATGTTCTGCTTCAATGGTACCGCTACAAGCTTACACTGATCCATCCTAAACTTTTATAATAGGCCTTTGACATAATTTTCTTGGGACAGAAATGTTTGAGATGAATCTTTAGATCTCAAGACCCAAATAGTATCTGAGTTCACCAAGGTGTTTCATTTCAAGCACTTGTGACATCTATTGCTTGATTTCATCGATTAGATATGTAGCATTACCTATAATGATCAAATCATCTATATACAATGAAATCAACACTACATGCCCTTGTTCATCTTTCATGGTGTAAAGATTAGGGTCATTTTTACTTCTATTATAGCTAGCTTGCAAAAAAAATGAATCAATATTTTCATACCAAGACCTAAGAGCTTGTTTTAGTCCATAAAGTGATTTCTTCAATTTACAGACTAAATTTTCTTTTCTTTTCTAGACAAACCCTTCTAGTTGCTCTAGATAAACCTCTTCTTTTATTTCTCCATTCAAAAATGCAGAATTTAGATCTAGTTGGTGCATCATCCAATGTTCCATAGTAGCTAAAGCGATTAACATTCTGATAATGTTTAATTTAGCTATAGGGACAAAGGTTTTTTCATAGTCTATCCCTTTTTTTCTGAGTACCCCTTTGCTACCAACCTAGATTTTAGTTTTTCTATAGTTCCATCTGCATTAATCTTTGGTTTATATAACCATTTACAACCTATGGTTTGTTTTTCTCTAGGAAGTTCAACCAATTGACAAGTGTTATTTCTGATTATTGAATCATATTCCTATTCCATGGTTGTTTTCCATTCACTACATTCATTTTCTTCTTTATAACTAGATGGTTCAACAACATTCATCATACTAGTTATAAAAGCATTTTCCCTATATGTTGCAGGCATTTGAGCTTTCCTACCAGATCTCTTGAGTGTTGGGGTGGCTTCAAACCTTATTTTATCATCATTTTCTTTTTCTTCCTCCTGTTGCTGCTGCTATTGATGTTGTTGTTGTTGTTCATCCTCTGCCTTTGTTTTCTACTGACCTTGATTGTTCTCTGCTTCTTCTTCCACCTAGTATGGAATGTCCCATTTCTCATTGTGCTCATCAAATTCTTCATGATCTTGTTCATGGAATTTGACATCTCTACTAGCAAAAATCTTGTGAGTAGAGGGATTAAATAGTCTGTAAGCTTTATACTGTAAACAATACCCTATAAAGGTACATTTGATGGCTTTTGAATCTAATTTTCCTCTATCTTCCTTTAGAATGTGGGAAAATGCTATAGATCCAAATATTCTTAAGTGTTTCACTATAGGCTTAAATCCATATAATTATTCCTAAGGAGTTTTAGACTCAAGACTCTTTGTAGGACTCTTACTTTTCAAATAAATTGTAGTATTCACTGCCTCAACCCAAAACCCATTTGAAAAATTCTTACATTTCAACATACTTCTAGCACATTCCACGAGTGTTCTATTCTTTCTTTCTATTACTCCATTCTACTATGGAATATGGGGTACTGTGAGCTGCTGAAAAATTCCATGATCTTTACAATACCTAATAAGCTCATCCTTCCTATATTCTCCCCCTTGATCAGAATGGAGAATTTTTATCTGTTTCCCTATTTGTCTTTCAATCATATTTTTAAACTTCTTAAAGTATTCAAATGTATGACTCTTCTTACTTAAGAAATACACCGAAGAAAACTTCATACATTCATCAATAAACAGTAGAAAATACAGTGCACCTCCTAATGATTTTGTTTGCATGGGTCCACAAAGGTCTGTGTGCACTAAT
The DNA here is from genome assembly GCA_000404065.3 of Pinus taeda. Taxonomy (NCBI): domain Eukaryota; kingdom Viridiplantae; phylum Streptophyta; class Pinopsida; order Pinales; family Pinaceae; genus Pinus; species Pinus taeda. The sequence goes on along the minus strand of APFE030502554.1, from coordinate 188,708 downwards.
TCAAGTATATCCCTCTGTTTCTTTTCTACTCGAATAGAGAATTATTCTCTATGCATTTTTCCTAATGTACAAGCATCACAATCATTATGTACTTGCTTTAGCATAGGAAGATCTCTTACCATTTCCTTCTATTGTAGTAACAACAAATCATTGTAGTTGATGTGGCCAAGTCTCTGATGCCATAGCTCTTCTGTAGTCAAGCTCGATGTTGTCAATGCTCGAACTGGTGCAGGTATTACATCCAACTTGTACAGTCCTCTTGTTCAGATTCCTGTAGAAATTGTCTTCATGCCATCTAGCAAACCTTTAATATAACAATTAGATTTAAAGAATTAAACTTTCAGATCTTGATCTGTAATCATGGATACTGTTGGGTCCCTATAATACTAGTGATTACCCCATTACTATGGTAGTTATACCCCTTATTTATATTATTGTGCCCCTATTACCCACATATTGTTATTTCTGTGCCCCATAGAATCCCTCTATTATTATTTTTGTGGCTTTATATTATTATTGTTAGGTCGGCTGGATTATTTTGTGACTCCTTAGACTCCTATATATAGAAAGGAGGTTTTGTCATTTGAATCATCCAAGAATTGTTCATTTATTTAATGTAAAGGAGGTTGCCCCCTCGAAGAGGCTGAATTATAAGGCGTTGATCTATCTTTTCTATCTTTTCTTGAGCTGGTTTCATAACAAGTAACCTTTTATAAGAGAGACCCGCCTTAATTGTTTTTGCGATGCGAGAATAATCTTCTTAAATCAGGTGTTCTCAAGGTTTATTATCATGTGGCATTTTTCTAAGAAACTTTTCATTTGTGAAGCTTTATGCACCTAAATTATGAAAAGGTAAATTTCCATGATTTAGCAAGTTCCACTTTGACATCTTATTTTATTCTAAAAATAAAAAGGCATGATTAGATGCTAATATTTGATTTTGTTGGAAGGGTCCCCATTTATTAATGTTATTACTAACATAAACGAAATTGGGGGTTGTTGGTAGGCACAACAATTGGCAATTCACTTGGAAGAACCAGTTATCTCTGAGGGTTTTTTGAATTTTCTAAAACATCCAAAATAGAGATGGTTTTGAAAATGAAACTACATTGTACGAAATATAAGGTGAATAGTGATATTTATTAATAACAATATTTTGTTCTAACTATCTTTATCCTGATTATCTTCTTCTCAGAGTTAGTCATTTTACTCACATTAGTCATTACTTGGTTGTGAAGATAAAACAAAAATATATCTTTAGATCAGTTTTGGTGTACTCATTTGTTGTAGGTAGAGCCTTTGCTCCCAGCAACCATTCATATCCTCGACAGGGTTACCTATTACCTAACAATGATCTAGTGTCCCACTTGAGAAGAATGCAATTTTCAAAGATGAATCTTCATATATACTTATTGCTTTTTCTTTGCTTATTTACCTTTTATTTCTTAAAGAACAATGTCTTGGTTTGGTGGCCAAAATTGATAGTGTCATTCACTTGATTAATAACTTAACTGGACAAGCTAGCTCGTCATGAGACCCCTTGTCTTTTGATTGAAACAATCTCAAGCCTTTACCCTATTTTGATATTTAGTATGAAAATATCAGTTACCTATAATCATTATGATCATGATAAGTTGGCTCTTGATGAGACCTCTTATTCTTTAAGTTTTAAATTGTATAGCTGGATTACTCCTTAAGTCTTGCAAATTCCTCGAGTAGGGGGCAGTAATTCGTTCCTTAAGAATTCTCCTAGATGACAATTGTAGAGTTTAAAAATAGCCTTTCCGCAGAAAATGTTTTCTTTGTTATTGATACCTTTTGTGACTAATGCAAGGAAAAATCCTTCCGAAGGTCGATTCTAACTAAAACTCAGATAGTTGAAACAGAAGAACGGGAAAAACATTTCAAAATAATAACACTTAACCATATGTTTCATAAATGGAGATTAATTTTCATAACCACTCCTACTTATACAAGCGAAAAAACAAAATTGAAATGATACACTATTCTTTTCACGAAACCAAATGTTAACATTCTCAACTTGTTTTATTATCAAAAGAAAACTTAAATGAAACTATGATCTCAAGAAAAATAGAAGAGATCATCTTCTATGGAAAATATTTCTTTAGGATCTATCAATTACCAGGTAAAGATTCCCTTTTCCCCGCTAAATCCTGTAACATGAAATTTGATTGGCTAATGAGTTCGACAATCTGGAATGCTCGAAGCCACATCTATTGGAATTTATTATGCTTGCCTTTCTCTTCATGGGCTTTATCCCATTTTAATACTAAGTCTCCAAGTTGAAAATATTTTCTAGACATTAAGTTTGAATCAAAAGAGGCTTTCACTAATTGTTGATGATGCGTGTGGGTAATTATGGCTTTTTCTTGTTCCTCTTCAAGTTTAAGAATTTGTAATTGTCTTAATTGCATGGATGAGGAGGGCATTTCTTCAATGAATTGAACTAACGCTAGTAAAGGAATAGCTAGATTTTTTGGTAAGATCACTTCTTTCCCATAAACCAAATTAGAAGGAGAAGTGCCAATGGAGGTTTTCTGAGTTATTCAATCTGCCCAAAGAACATACATTAAAGACTTATGCCAGTTTCTTTGATTTTGATCAATATTTCATTTAATAATTCTAATAAGGTCTTTATTTGTTGATTCGGCTAACCCATTTCCTTATGGATAATAATTAGTAGAATATTTGAGTTTGAAACCTCTTTTAAGAGCGAACTTTGTCATGTAATTACCTGAGAAATAGGATGCATTATCAAACATTAAGGCAGAAGGCAAGCCAAACCTGGTGATGATGAACTGATCTATAAATTCAATGATACTCTCAGAGTTGGCTATTTTGAGTGGAACTACTTCTACCCATTTGGTAAAGTAGTCAGTAGTTTTAAGGATGTATTTAGCTTGTTTAGAAGAATGAGGAATGATCTCACCTATTATATCTAATCCCCATTGTTCAAATGGTTGATCAATGTTGACTAGCTATAATGGCAATGATGGTTTCTTTTGTCTTCCAGTAGTAGTTTGGAAAAACATGCATCTCCTTACATAACTGTGTGCATCTTTAAATAGAGTTGGCTAGTAGTAGCCAGCACGCAAGATTTTGTGAGTTGTTGTATCTCCTACATAGTGTCCGCCTGCTGGTCCGTCATGGAGTTCCTGCAATACTTTTTTTGCTTCAAATTTCTCGAGGCATATAAGGAGAACATAATCATAATTCATTCTAAATAATAAATCTTCGACAAATTGATATTGTTTAGCTTTTATCCTCAAGGCTCTTTTCTTTGTGCAATTCAAATATGGAGGGGCATATCCATTTTTCAAGTAAAAAATGATATTAGCATATCTTGAGTCAGAGTTGTTTAGGCTTACCTCACAAATTTGTACTTCACTATTTGCAAATCAAAATTATGATATGTTTGAAGCTCCTGCCAACATCCTACAGAAACCTTGACCTTTTACAATATTTGTTGGTTTAATTTCAACGTTATATTCTTGCAGGGTTGTGACCCAATTTTCTCTCTTTTCGCCCACATCTTTTTGTACCAGAAGATTTCTTACTGCTGAGAATGGTACTATTATTTTGGTGTGAGACCTGAGAAGGAAAGTTCTGAAGTATTTAACTATTTTGAAAATAGCATAAGTTTGTTTCTCAACATCAGAGTATTTTAATTTAGCTCCTTGTAAATTTGAACTAAAGAAAGCAATTGGGGCTTCGACTTTCTCTTGATTCGCTTGTGTGAGTATGGCAACATATGATTTCTCAGAGGCGAATGTATATAGGGTGAAAGGATTGGAAAAATTCAGCGTTGCTAAAGATGGGGCATTTATAATTGCTTGTTTTATCAAGCTGAATTATTCATGTCCCAAATGACCGCATTTTAAGAGATAATTTTTCTTTATCATGGCTTGGAGAGGTGCAAAATTCTTGAGAAGTTAGGGACGAATATCTTAACAAAATTGATCTAACCGAGGAAACATTGGATTGCCTTTTTATTATGGGCTAAAGATATCTCAACAATTTCCTTCATTCTGTTTGGGTCGATATGGATTCTTGATTTGGATACTATGAATCCAAGAAGTTTTCCTTCACTCAATGCAAAGAAGGATTTTTAGGGGTTAAGTGAAATTCCATATTTTTGACAACGTTGAAAGATTTGTTTCAAGCCTCTGAGATGATTACTACATTTGTTAGAATATATCGCTATGCTGTCTAAGTAGATTACCACCGATCTGTTTACCAATCCTTTAAATGCAATGTCCATGGCTCTTTGAAATGTGGAACCTGTACTGATTAGCCAAAATGGCGTCTTTTGATAAGCATAAGTGCCCCATTTTGTTCTGAACATAGTTTTCAATTGACAATAAGGGTGGACTAAGATTTTATTATACCGTCTAAAAAGGACATTAACTCAAACCCCGCAACTGACTGCAATATTTGTTCCATGGGGGCAAATGGAAAATTATCCTTTTGGCAAGCTTTATTGAGGTTGCGAAATTCTATACAAATCCGAATATCACCATTTTTCTTTCTCACTGGGACGAGATTGGAGACATGTCTGGAATGTCTGACAGGGAAAATGATCATGGCTCTCAGTAAGTTGTTTAACTTAGATTTAATCTGGCTTTCCAAACTAGGATGTATCTTCCTTAATTTCTGTTGAACAGGTTTTTCATCGGAGATCATAGGAATTGTATGCTATATAATTGAAATGTCGTAGGTTTTAAGATCATTGTAATTCCAGACAAAGGCACTCTTGTATTGTCTCAGCAATTGAATAAAAGATGATTTTTCTTCAGGTGTCAGACCAAGACCTAGGTTGATTTTTTGTGGTTTCATGTCTATCCCCAGATTGACTAATTCATATCTCAGAGTCGAACTCTGGAGTTTTGAATTGGTGGATCTGTTAAATATGTCCTTTAAGTCATATAGGTCTTCTAACTTGACTACAGATTTTGGTATAGCGTTAATGTGGTTTTCTTTTTCCAATTGTTTGTCATGTTGGTCTTCATCAATTTTATGGTCATTGTAAGAACCTTCTGATGTAAGAAAATTCACAATATCAGGGTCATTGTTGAAGACTTTCCAGTTGGTAATGATATCAGGAATACAAGGTCTAAAAATTAATTCAATCGAGAATCTATCTGGGCTGTAGTCCTCTGACAGAATAAGCTTGGAAGCTACATTAGCAAGAAGATCAGCTCTAGCATTTTGGTGTCTTGGAATAGATGAAATATCAAACACTGTAAAGTGTGAGGTCAGGTCTTGTACTAAGGATTGATAGTGTTTTAAATAGCCTCACAGACAGTGTATGGTATTTCTTACTTGCCTAGTGACAATCTCAGAGTCCCCAAATAGTTGAAGATATTTGATATTAAGTCCAATTGATTTGTATAACCATTGAACTAATGCTTCATATTCAGTGATGTTGTTCATGCAATCGAATTCAAGCCTACATGCTAACATGGTTTTATCTCCTTTTGGACTAACTAATATATAGCCTCCTCCTGCTCCATCATTGGGTTTAGAACCATCGAAAATTAACTTCCAAAACAAGGTTTTATTTACAGGTTTATCTACAAAATTGATGCATCTGGAAGTGTCAGTTTGAGAAAAAAAATTCATCTGAGATAAAATGGAGTTTTACAAAAAAAGGATGAAGTGTGAGCATTGAAATTTTCTAAGAATGACTCAATAGAATAATTTCTGATTATGTAGTTACTATACACTACAGGCTCATTTTCTCGTTTTAACTCTGTCACTATGTACTTTTGATGCTTTTCTCGTTCAACATTGATCTAATTTGATTTGCCATTGGAGGGGAGCCACATATGAGACTAGTCAGTTGCAAGGTAACCTTCAAGATTTTCTGACCAATCTCTACTGACGATCAGTCCATATAATTCAGGAATGTCAGCCACAAGTATATCAATGACTTGACACACTTTTGTGTTTGACGAAAGTCTTATGGTGACTTGATTATGTTCTCCAACAACTTCGACTTGAGACCGATCTAGCTGTACTATTCATACTATAGATTTCTGAAACTGTACGTTTAACTTAGTGCAAACTGTCTTGGGTAAAATGTTAGATGATGCACCAGAATCAACTAGACAATTGTGCAAATTTGTATTAAAAACTTCAAAAGTAAGGAGAAATGGTGGATTATGGGATTTGGATCTTCCGCCAATCAGAACAATGTCAGTTGGGTCGATTTATTTGTAATTCTAGTTCGAGGTCTTCCAATTTCATGAGTAGTATGTGACATTATAGTGGCGGCAAGAGGCGTTGTAGGTACTGCATTGAGTTCTTTCAAGAGTAATTTCTATTGATGTTTTAACTTACTGAACTCATGAAGAGTTATGTTTGCTCTAGTTTTATTCATATCTTTGACATTATTGTATTCCATTCCATCTGAGACAATAAGCGTTTTAGATGATATTGTTGAATCAGATTGGATTGGGCTTGTCTTAGTAGACTTCGGTGAGAATTTTTTACTTACAATTTTATCCCTGGGAGGTGGAATTCGGTTCTTTTGTTTTGTACTAGACTATAGAGGGTGAGCTGATTTCTACTTCTAGTAGCAATAGGTAATGCTTCTTTATCTTCCTCATTTGGAAGAATGAAGTCCCACATTCCTTGTAGTTATATGATTTTTTCATCATCAATTTGTTCCTCATTTGAAACTTCTTCCTCTTCTTCTTTTGATTCAGTGTTTGTTATCACATTTGGAGGTTTTGGATTAGTTGAAGGATTTTGTTTACAGGGTTTAAAAGGTTTCTTGGAAGAGATTTCTACTACTTGTTTCTTAATATCAACCATTTCATCAGACATGGTCTTCACGACTTTTTGTAACCCTTCTAGGTCGAAAGTGTCTTTTGATTGTTTCTCCTTAGAATCATCACTAAAAGACACTTTTTTAGACTTCCTTTCATTTACGGTGTTTTTATTTTCTACAGCTAGGATATGTTTCTCTACAGTTATTGCCTCTTTCATGTTTTCTACTAATGTTGGCTTGGAAGCTCTATCCACAAAGATGGTTGAATTTGAAGATAAAGCAGAAATATACCATTCATTTTGGACTTCATTGCTAGGCTTAGATGTTGCTAGTATTTTATTTAATAATTTATTGAAGCGAGAGTTGAAGTCCTTAATTGGTTCCTTTGGCTCGACTTTTAAATTGGAAAGGTCATTTAGTAAGGTTGTTGTAGACCTATCATCCCCCAATTTTGTTAAAAACAGATCTTGAAATGTATCCCAGTTATTAATGGAGCCTAATGGTAATGAAAAATAACATGATCATGCTACTCCTTGCAAAGTATAGGGGAATAATCTTACAAATGCATCCTCTTCTATTACTTCATTGAGATTAATAGATAGCATAAAATTATTTATGTGTTCTTCAGCTAATAGGCCGTTGTCAGGATTGAATTTGGGCAACCATTTCTTAGGATGAGCTGGTAATTGAGATAAAGGTGCAGGCATCCTTACAGCCCCTAGAATGGCCTAGGGCCTCGGTGGTGGATTTCCTGCCGTTGTTGAGATATGAGTAGTAGAAGGTGTGGTGATAGTTGAAGGTGATTGGGTAGAGGAGGATGTTACTCCTGTACCTGTATGAACCACAACCTAGAGTTGAGGGATTGATGAGTGTTTTTATGATGATATGGATGGGATAGTTGAAGAAAATTATGATAGAACCTCACTTTGAGATTCTATGGTTGTTTTCCTAGCTTTCTTATAACTCGACAGAGGAAACTCAACTGGTGGGATTCCTAATTTTTCATTCTGTGCTCTAGTCAGTCATTGAGATGGAGTTTGATGAGAAGTGACACTACCTTGGGATAACTCAGATTCTTCTTGAGATATTGAAATCCCCTATAGCTTATGGATTAAAGTTTGTAATTCAGAGGGATCAGAAGAAGAATGATCTAGCTTGTTTGGGATTTCAGTAATGTGCTCTGTATTTTTCTTTTCAACTTCTAGGTCTAGGACAGGAGATTTGGAATGTGAATGAGAAGTTGAGGGTGACGGTAAGGGAGTTTTACTCTTAGAATGGTGTGGAAATGTAGATTTACTTGCCATTCACAGTCAAGCCCTCCTTCTAGCGCAAAATATATTGAAGGCTCGAAAAACTGGGACTCCAACAAGGGGGATAACCACCCGGTCCAAACCTTGGAACAACTCCTTTTCCATTTGGAATAGTGGCTATGACTGGGGATGATGGGACCTATTTCCCAATCTATTTATGATGTTCATGCTAACGGGATGATGTTTTTCTTTTCTAGGTTTTATTGGGTGAACACTTATTCTAAAATTAATCTATCTTCTAACTATCTGTGCAATCTATCATAATCAAGGAGAACATCTAACTCTAAAACTATCCTGGGAGTAACATTTATATATGCGATCTAAAATGATTTCTGAAAGTAATTGATAATCATGATCATTCAATCACGATAAGAAAAGAATTCATTTAGTAATGATTGTTTCGTACAAAAAGTTAGCTGAAATGATATGAGAGATATATCACATAAAAATTCATTCATATATTCAGCATAAAGTATAAATCATCATCATACAAAAGTGCAATAATGATAACCAAGATTTAAACTTTCATTCATAAATAACTAAAAATGATTTATTGCTTGACACATAAGTAAAAATCATTAAGATATAGAAGTACCATTTGTAATATGTCCTACTCATGTGCTCTAGCAGTATTGATCTACCTTCAAATCACTTAACATCAACTAAGAGTCCGAAAGTGCAATTTCAGTAGAAGATGCTAAACTCAAGTAGAAAATAAATCTTGTTCCATTAATTTTACCAAAAGCTCATGAGTGGGGGGCATAAGTGCATGTTCTGAATAATGATTTTGATCAAATTTCCGGACCCCTCTCTAAATGCAAGAGAGGGGTTTAATTACTATTCTATGAAACTTAAAAATAGGTATTACAAAAATAGATGAGGAGGTTTAAACGATCTGCCTCATTTTAAACAAAAATAAATGAAAACAAAAATAAAATATGTCTATGACTAATCCTGCATCTGGTCCTTGAGATCGCAAATATCCAACATGGGTTTAAGGAGTGTCGATTGGTTTACTTCAGCTTTCAGTTGTCCTGCAAATATGACATTGGTGAGTGTTGGCACCATTTTCTCAGTGGATGTAATTAGACACTGAAAAGTCATCCATTGGCTATGCAATTTCACTAGGTATTTCCAGTATGATTCCCAGTTCAACCTGTTTATTTGTCTAATTACCTCTGCCCTTTCCTCTGCTGCCTGTTTCCACTCTGCTTGAAGCTACTATGTTTTTGGAAGAAAGACATGGGTGGTTTCTTCTATGAAATTAGCCTTGTGTAGATTTTCATTCATGCATTTGATGACACTATTCGTTGTTGTTCCTACATCCTCCATTGCCTGATTTGTCTCTCTTAGCCGAGAATTCTATTTCGCAAATAAGATTTCTTTGTGTGATTTATCAATTTTGGGAATGTCTACTCTTTTCCGCTCTTTATGTTGGTTTAATAAGTCTAAAACTTTCTTCAAAATTGAGTCATATTCAAGTCATAATTCCACAACTTGATTTGCTATGTTATCTCTCATTTCGAAGCGAGAATTCCACTGTGAAATCTTCCAACATAATAGTTCTTTCTGTTGTAAAAGATAGGAATTGAGGTCGAGTGCCTCTGTGACAAACTATTCAATTTTTGGATCAACTTTATGCAGTTATGTTATGGCATGTAATTGTGCTTCTTTATCAACTAAACTACTCTAATGTGCCAACTGCATTTGTTGAAAATTTTGCTGAAGTTTTGCAAGCAACATTTTTGCTTGTTGGTTGATGCTAATCTGTTGTAACTGTTGTTCCAATAACAAAATTTTATCATCCTTTTCTTTAAGAAGTAGTAGTACCTCTGCTGCCTTATCAGTGGTTGCAGAAGCATATGCACCTACGACCTTTGAGAACCTAGTGAGATTAGCCAATGGATTTGTAGATGGGTCTTTCCAAAGGAGATCTAGAGGTTCATCCTCCGGAGTGAGCACATAATCCAACTTTCTTTTCTTTCTTTGTGTTCTAACGATGGTTCTATTTTGAGGGCTATAGAATACATTGAGAGGAGGAATTTCCTCTATTCTCAATATAATCTCAAATGTGGGAGCAATAGGAATATGCTCTGTTTCCTGAGTGCTAACAGCACTTTCTATTACCATTTCCGCAGTCGTCTCTTTTGGGTTTGTTAGTAGCTTTGCGTTTTGTTCCTCTATGTTGAGTATTTTATTAAAACTTTCCCATTCTTCTTCTAAATGAATTATAGGTAGCTTTGCCTGCTTCGTAATGGGAGTTGAGGCCTCAAATTGTTTTACAAACGAGGTCTACTAATCAAACTTTGTTGTGGAATAGGCTATGTCTTTTATTGACTCCTCGCTCTTGCTGTGTTCATTCTCTGACGTTATTTCAGATTGATTGCTGGACTTCTTGTGGATTCACTTCTAGAACTTGTTTTGGACTTCTCTTTTGAATCTCCATTTATGCTTACGTTGGGAGTAGGATCTCTTATGGGTTCAATGAGTAATTGGTCCAATGGGACCTTAGATAAACTCTGTTTTTGGTAATTATCAAAAGTTTGGAGACCTTCTTGGTCAAAAATAATTTGTGCCATATGTTGCACCACTTTGGAGGTGTTTTTCTACTGGAAAACATCATCAAAGGGATATTTTTCATGAGTAAATACTCTTATTTTTTCCATTTTGGTAAAATCTTTTACAATACCAAAGGGATCTTATTTCCTTCCCGGGAACTGAGGTAATTATAAAGATAGTACATTGTCAACTTTTTTAAAAGCATGTCCTAAGTTATGTAATGCAAATACTCCACATGTTTCAAAAAATTGAGGCCAAATACTTTTCTTGGAATCTTTCAATATCTTTCTCATACCGCCTTCACTGCATGTCTAATAGGCGATCTCTCTAGCCATCAGTTGTCTAGGACATAAAAAGGAAGGACATGAGGTGAGGCAATATTGTCAAGCACTCTTATATATGTGAATAATTCTTCTTCGAACCATCTGGATACAGGGAGAATATCTACCTCAGCTTCTTGGGAAAAGCTTTGGGCATCTCGGTTGTAAATCTTCTTTTGAATCAGAAGCACATCTCTGTGACAAATTTTGAATAATTGTGGCACAAAATTAGATTCCCACATGACTTTGTGATATATACGAATGGAAAGTGGATGTTGAGCAGTCCACTTCCATCCCATAATAGGGAATTTGGAATCCAAACAAATAGCGTCCATAACATAAGCGCTCATGAAAAATGAAGGGTAAACCGTCGAAAGAATGCTCATGTTTCTTCTGTACTCTAAAGTTGCAATTGCTAAGTTATCTGACACAATTTGGGCCCAATTCATTATTGTATCATTGACAGTTGCATCTACTAGGGGTAACCATTCTGATGAAAATTTGTCATTGTCTTGTTTACCAAATAGTATAGATAACATAGTGGCAGGAAAACGGAAAGGGGAACTAAGAGAACTAGTGGTGTACATACCATTTTTATCTTTCTTCACTCTTTCCTGATTGTTAGACCAATTCTTTGTGCATTCTGCCAAATCTTCATTTTCTTTTTTGAACTTTGTGACAAACTGCTTGTTGTAGATGGCCTCAGGCTCTGGTAGATGGTACATGAGTTGCAAGTTGTCTGTTGTAAATGACCCCATGACTTCCTTGCTTGTTGTATTGAATCCTCTGTTCGATATGTCTGCATCATCTATAATCCACTTAACAATGTCTGTATAAGGGAGTATCTTTGGTCTTGTAGCAATGTGGTGCAAGAATGAGCATGCACTTTCAATCTGGGACACATCAGAAGAACCACATCCATCCATTGTAACTGTTGTTTCCATAATTCTCGGTTGTTCCTCCTCTAACAGTTGATACATAGTTTCCCATTTGGATGTCCCTGCATCTAGATTGCAGGTAGTGTTTGTGAATAGTGCGGTCATTTCTGACTTCTCAGAAGTTGGTGTTTTTCCTTTGTTCACCATTTTTTCTGATGTCCTACTCTGTGTGTTCTTCTTGAAAGTTGCAAGTAGAGAGAAAAATATGATAAAAATGATAGTGAATGCAAAAATAATCAATAGAAGGACGAAAATAAGGTGACGGAGGGTCTTTAATTCTAAATCATATTAAAATATATCAACTTGCGTCAAATGGTCCTTCATAACTGATCATAATTGTTCTTTTAATAAATTTGCACTAATGAACTGTAATGCTTAACTTTAGTATTCGTAACTTCACATCAAAAGTCGGGAAGTACTCTCCTCGAACCGTGAGCCCTTTGAGTTGCGATAAAAGAGATTTTGCAATTTGCTATGCAATATCGCAGATCTCTATATCGCAAAAACTTGTTTTCGTTAAAACCCACCACTATATGACTTGATGCGATATGCGATTTGTGAGATGCTATTGCATTTCACGATATTTGCTTATGATTTATCAAGTAGCGCTGCTTGGTTAAAATTGTGATGTGATAAGGTTATAGGATTTTATGATCTCGCATATCACAGATCACGCTTTCATTGGGTAACTTTTTATAAGAGAGGCCCACTGTAATTGTTTTGGCGATGCGAGAATAATCTTCTTAAAGCTTGTCTTTTCAAGGTTTATTATCATGTGACATTTTTTTATCAAACTTTTCGTTTGTGAAGCTTTATGCACCTAAAGTATGAAAAGGTAAATTTCCATGATCTAGCAAGTTCCACTTTGACATCTTATTTTATTCTAAAAATAAAAGGGCGTGATTAGATGCTAAGATTTGATTTTATTGGAAGGGTCCCCATTTATTAATGTTATTACTAACATAAATAAAATGGGGGCTTGCTGATAGGCACAACAGGGACCTGTGCAGGATTCCTAGGCTAGGAATTATTTTCTAGTTGGCTCGGAAATAAATCCAGTCGTTAGTGAAGAGGGGCATTATAGCAGGAGAAGCAGCTCAAGGGCATCTCCTTCGGGCTATCGGTACAGGTATTTCTCTATGCATAGATTACTCATGTAAGTGATTGAAATAAAATGCTCACTATTTAAATTGTAGGAATTAGATTTTAAATGGTAAATTATAATATTTTAAACGTCTTTTCAATAAATAAATTATTTCCTTTTTATTGCATTTAAAATTAGAGCATATAGATCTGGTAGAGGACCCTAAGATGGAACCTTACAAAAATCTCTTCTTAACATTTGCAGCTTTGTTGTCTTGAATTTTTCCATGCCTTGGTAGGTTGTCCGAAGGGTGTCCCATGCTTGCTTGGACTTTGTTGTTGCTGCGACCCTTGGGAAAATACTTTCAAGAACTTCTTGGAAAATATAAAACAATTATTTTGAATGCTTCTTTCTGTTGTCCCTTAACACATATTTTTCTTGTTGAGATAAAGCATTGTATGATGCTGCATCTATCGGTTCTTGAAAACCATTCTCCACCAAATTCCAAATGTCTTAGAACAAAACAAGGCCTTCACTGTAATAACCCAATAATCATAATTTTTGCGATAACCCAATAATCATAATTTTTGCCATTAAACTCACCCATTAGAGGATTAGTCAAACTTGTGCTTGATGTTGCCATTTCAGAGCATGAAAAAGCGTTCTACTTGATGGTAAATATGCTAAAAGCAATCTACCCTCAAAACAATTCTTACTCGTACTAAAAACACTTGTTTTTACATTAACAATATTTAACCCACTCCGATACCATGTTAGAAATATTTAAGAAATTTCATTTTCAGTGAGTGGTAGAGAGTTATGACTTTAGCTAAGCTAATTTTGGGCAACTTTCATGCAGCTACCTTCGTGCACTGTAGAGGTGATTTCGTGTAGCTACCTTGGCTCACCAAGCTATTTCAGAGACTTAATGAATAATATTTACTCACAGAAAAAATAACAAAACATGTTTGGGGTAACACAATAGAAACTTAGTAGTAAATTCTAAAACATGGAAATACATTCACGTGAGGCTGCCTCTCATTCACTAAGTAAAAACTAAAATTTCACAAGGAATAACACAATCACGCGCTCACCCAAATTTGCTTCACCATTTTCTCCCCAAAGACTTGTGCTTTCTTTCTTTCTAACCTCTTACTCTCTAACTTGTTACAAAATGACTTTTACATCCATAAATAACTCAACATATGATTTTACATTTAATTCATAACAGAGCAAAGTAACTAATATGATGTTGTGTTGACTGTAATCAGAGTTGCACAATTATTTCTGGAGTCTGGGCAATAGTTTCTGAATGAATGATTGCCCATATCTATTTACCAGTGTATATTGACTGCTATAAATTCCTTGGTGCCTTTCAGAATGGTTCACATTTGGCTTCATTCCTTTCATCTTCAAATAGACATGCAACCTGCAAAAATAAGTCTGACAAGTATGGCTTCGCTGTCTATTGGGGTGGTTAAGAGCTGTTTATCGCGGTGGTTAAGATTATTATTTTCAACACAAACGGCATATATTCGGACAACTCAATGAGATAAAAAATTACAACTTAAATGCCACGAATTAAACCCAGTAAAAAGGATGAATTTCACAAAGTATTTGAAATAGGTTCATCTCTAGCACCTACAATCATTGTGCGCACTGAAAACATTGAAAATTGCTCTACTAAACCAGTCGTTGTGGATTCGGCTGGCTGTTGTCACTCGAAATTTGTCCATCAGGTTGGATGTCATGCTCGACACAGTAAAGCTCCCAAAAGGCATTGCAGACCTGAATACTGGCCTGGACAATGTGGATCGAAATTCACTCCATCACTGTCGCTGGTTGAACCTTTGAAACCTCGAAATAACAGTCAAAAGAATTGAAAGAATCCAAGTTAAGCGCACAAATAATTGACCCAGACAACATAAAATGACACAGAACGATGAGAGAGCTTCGTGAAGACGAATGTGAAGACATCAACACACGAGAAGGAAGAAATAGAAACCTAAATCAAAATGTTGACTTGCGTTATGATTCAAAGCAATTTATGAGTTTGACGTCGACAGCTGAAAAATTGACGTTAGTTAAAGTAGCAGACAGACGTCACTTAATCGCAAGACAACAAACAAACAGAGGTGAAATGGAGATGAAAAAAAAAGACTCATTTTTAAAAAAAGAACGATAATTTCGATGTAAAAATAATTATTACAATTTTTCTTAATAACATAATTATTTTTTATTTGAAATGTGTTTTATAATAAAATATTTGTTTTTTTATTATTCATCTCAAGTTTCATTTAAACAAAAACTATTCTTACTCATATTTATGATGTGGTTTTGTAGAGATTTAACATTTTTCAATTGAATTTTGAATCTATCTAAAATTAGAAATGTGCGAAGAATAAATTATGACTTAAACTATAAGTAAATAATATAAAAATTATTTATTGCATGTTTTTCGATTTCATCGTGTCATAAAATTATAATTAGTTTATATCATAGTAAATTGTTTAATTTAAATGTTCTTTGTTTTTCAACAAATGTAATTGACACATTCAAGGTTACATGTATCATTTAGAAAAGAAATCATATTAACAATATAAAATAAAGGTCATATACATACTAAAAGTTTCATAGAGATTATAATTTATGTGGATATATATGTTTCACCCTCTATTCTCGAATCTTGAAATTAGATAATGATTCATGCATAATTAAATAATATTTAATTTATTTGATTATTAGATTTTAGGTTTGATTTAATTATTGGTTAAGTATGAAAAATAACACTTAAAGGAAAATATAGTTAAAAATAATTATAAATTATATTTCTTATTGTTATCTTGTTTGGAATTAAATGCTTTTAAAATCTTTCGTAATTGTATTTTGATTCATTTAATTCTACATTCATTTATTTTTTTTCATTTCAAAATTTTGATAAATACTTTTACATTATTTGTGAATAATTTTATTGACTTTATAAAAAATTTTTGGGTATCCTATGATAATACATTTGTTGATGCGTCTCAAACCAATGAGTGTGGTTCATTATCACATAATATATTTGTTGATGCGTTTCAAACTAATGAGTGTGGTTTATTATGAGGACAAGTTGAAGAATGAGATCATGGCTATATAGTAAATAAGACTGGACCGTGGAAACAAGCTATAATTGAGCTACAAACGGCTATATTTGACTATTTAATTAAAACAATATTATTATGTTAAAAAGAATCTTATTTCAATTTTTATTTCAAGTAAAAAGTTAACCAATTATGAGTCAAAAATCTAGGCAATATGATAATATTATTAGTAATTGAATAATATTAATGTTATATTATTATAATAGATTTATTGTTATTATTAATGGCTACGGTAACTGTTTAATGTAAATTAATTAGTAAAACCGTAATAGATGAGTGTGTAAGGATTTAATATAAACTAGAATAATATTGATTATTAATATATTATTAGTTATATTATTATTCCAATATTAATTGATCTAGGGATATTAGTAATGTAAGAATTATTATAATATTGTAATAATGTTATAATAATAGTATTATTATTAAGGGTTTGGTTAACTAATTAATAAAAAATCTTTTACTAGATAATTTAATTCCTTTAGACAATTACCATTTAATATTAATAGATTATATTGATTATTAATATATTAATTATTACTATATTATTAGTTATATTATTATTCAATATTAATAATCTGGGCAACCCATAGTAAATTTGACTCTAAGTCAAGTTTTCCAATTCCTTATATTATCCCTTCAACTTGCTCATATTTTCCCTATTTAAATAATAATTATTTATTATATGTAAAAATAAATGTAAATTTTAATAACTTAATTTTACAATTAATTAATTTTTTCAATTTTCAATTTATTTATATTTGATCACAATAATCTCTAAAAATCCTAATTAAAATTGGATTTATTTATAAATAATTCTTTTAAACCAAATACTATATATATAGAATACTCATTTTAAATTGTTTAGATTTAGAATTCCAACCAACAAAACTATAACTTTTATAAATTTCTAAACATATTTGAAAAAAATTTCACCATAAATTAGTTGGATTTTCTTATGTGTATATAAGTGGTCGTTGTCGTGTTTTAATTAACTTTTAGTTTTGTGGAGTATTTTATTTTGTTTTGTTTATTATGCCGAAAGGCATTTTATTGTGAGTTAATCATCATGACATTGTATTAGACTCATCTTTCTAAAAGGAATATCCTAAATCAATGGTGGTCAAAAAGATATCAATGTGATCATCTGTGAAGAGGACAAGCATCACTTTACGAGTTACACGAGGAGCAGTTCAATGATGAAAGATTTTGTGAAAAAGATTGTGTTTGGGAACAAAAAGACATAAGCACATGTTCACCTATAGGGCATGGGATGATGACAACTCCAAACAACTTCTTTCTTACTTACCACAATTATGGGTGTCAATGTTTCTGCCAACTCTATTTTTGAATTTCAAGTCACATGTATCCTTTATGCACTTATTTTTAAGGATCCTGACAGATATCAGAAATCGCTGTAGCCATTTTCGCACAATCCTGTTGACTATCCATTCAAACTACAACCCCTCCTTTTATTGTGATTCAATAGCTGCTGACTCATATGAATACAATTCTCTGTATGGTCTTATTGAAGAAGTCTTTTCCTTATTGTTTCACAAATACTCCTCATTCCCTTGTGCTTAGCTCCTTTTGCCTTTGTTTTGGTATATAACAGGGCCAATGACTATCGAGTTAGTGCCATATGAAAAGTCCTTTATAACGTAACTTAATGTGAATTCTAATTTTGTCTTGGCTCCATTGTCTTTAGCCCCTCTTGCATTTCTTCACCATAGGACTGAGGGATGTGACCTCCCGCTTAAATTTGAGGTGCTAAGCAATTTTTTTCACTGTTGGGGCCTATTTTCCTTTGTTAAGTGCTTTAACACCTTAGGTTTTTTAAACTCTTACAACCATGTGCTAGCCTTAATATCTAAGCCCCTCTCATTAGAACTTTTCAATCAAAAGGTTTACTTTGAAGTTGTGAAATTCCTCAACTTCTGATATGAAACCTTCAATATGATATCATCAGTCCACTCGGCATCTCGTGAGTGGTGACACGTGTCACCCAGATTTGGCCCATTAGGACCACTCAAAATGCCAAAACTGCCTATTGTGTGTCCTTCCGTACTACCATGTCATCCTGACATCTTATGCCACATAGCTTTATCAGAACCAATCATTTTCTGCAATGCGCGTCATTGGAGGAGAGAGGAATGGGGTCATCCTCCTTTGGTTTTTGCGATGAAATCCTTTGTTAACATGCATCGACATTCCTTGGTGATTTTAACATTATCATCATTCCCCAATGGTTTTAACACTATCGACATTTGCATATCACAAATTTTAATGGTTATCACATTCTATGATTCATTGATCGTCGATTCACCGATTAGCAATATCCCTTGGACCTCTGATGTGCCTATCATTGATTAATCAATATGCCCTGTACCTTTGATGCGCCAAGCACTGCTTCATCAATCATTAATATTCTTAATGTTGTGGTATGAAGGACATTCTGACATGTGATTGTCAATGTGCCATCGACCTCTGATATGCCTTCATTTCAAACGCTCCAAACCCTTAAACTTCAACATGCCATATCTTTTAATTCAGGAGTCCATCATTTGACTTCCACATATCATTGGAAAGCTTGTTTATAGAGACATCCAATGAGGAGGGTTTGATGTCATATCTGAGTCCATTTTATTCTTGGAAAATTACTACAAAATTCTCTTCTTATTTACTCAATTTTCCAAAAAGTGTTGACAACCATGCTATCAAGAAATTTTCCCTTTTTATACAATTTGAAATACTAACACTAGAACTGTTATCACTTCCCAAAAAAGATTTAAAAATGTGAAAAGTTTATTATGATAGCACATCCTTACCTCTTCCCCCTCTCTCAAGTCCTCTCTCTCGTCCTTCCCCTTTATCACTTTCTATCCTACCTCCCTCTCTCTCCCCATATCTCTTTCTAGATCTCTCTCTACCCTCCAACCTTGTCCCTCCCTCCCCCCTCTCTGTAGGTTTTGGGTGTAAATAGGAGTCATTTGCATATGATTGTTTCCGCCATTTTTTATCCACTACTTTATGATAAGGGGATATGGCCTATAACCGCTTTGCAATAGATCTTGGTCTCAGTGGCAGTGGCTATTTTCATAATCAATAAAATTGATTAAAAATTAAAATAAGATAAATAAAACTAATATTTACAAACAAAATTTTATTATTTACAAGCAAAAAAATTTATACAACAAAAGTATTGTACATTTTATACATTTAGTGGGCCAAGGGTCCCCATAATGAAAATTAAGTGAATAATGGGGGGGTTGTGTTTTCCCACAACAATGGCGACAAACTGGAAGGAACCAGTTAGATTTGGTTTATTATTAATAAAATATGAGAAGGAAAGGGAGCAAGGTTGAATAAAATCAAAATGCTAAGATTCTGACTTTATGAAATCCCTAAAAATAGAGTTTAATCACTTTGAACATCTCTGGTAGAAATCTGTTAGGTCTTTGTAATACTAGTGTATTCCCTTATTATTATTGTTATTGTTGTGCCCATGTTTTCCCCATGTTGCTATTATTGTGCCCCATAGAAGCCCACTATTGTTATTGTTTTTCCATACATTATTATTGTTATGTTAGCTTTCATTATATCGTGACCCATAAGACTCCTATATTAGAAAGGAATTTTTTTCATTTGTATCAACCAAGAATGGTTCATTTCTGTAATGTAAAGGAGGTTTCCCCCTCGAAGAGGCTGATTTTGAAGTCATTTATCTATTTTTTCTTCTATTTTGTGAACTGGTTGCATAGCATTTGGCATAAGAGCTTTGGATTCTATGGTTTCTCTGCTTCAAATAGACCATCGTGGAATTTTCACTATAATTTTTTTATACGATGTTTAATAAGATGAAATTAAAACCCTTTTGGGCTAAAATCTTGAAGAACCTCAAGTATGAATTTCATATCATTTCCCTCCATATTTTCGGATATATGATCTAAGGAAATTAGGGTTTTTGTAGGCTCTTGAATTATATCTCACACAGGTGACCTTGAGAAAATCTTCATAACTTTGCCTCTAAGCATCGTAGTGAAATTTAGTAAAAAGATACTGAAATAAGATGGATTGTAGCTTTCTTTGTATCATTTCGAGGTTCGAAGGTCAAAACAGTGACACATGGAACTTCATAAAAGTTCGCTCTAATCAACTAGTCCATAATCAGGTCATCATGGGAGATTGGAATAACTCTTTCTTGGAGAATCCGATATTGATTAGACTTGGAAAGTTTGAAAGAGGACTCAGATGGCTAACTCGGAATAAAATTTCTGACCTTAGAGTCCTCAATTATAGAGATACAACTGATTCAATATCGCACTCCTACAAAGCGAAAAAGCATGTGTAGTCTTTTTAAAATTTTGCGTAAGTTTGGTTTGAAATATTACTTTGGAGGAATTCAAAACAAATAGTGATGCATAATTATCATTAATTGATGCCCCGAAGAAAGAAAATGGAAACACCCGGTGAAAAAACTAAAAAATCTAACATGACTCAGGAAGAAGAGGAAGAAATGCAACATTATATATCAAAATATGAGACCAAGTGCAACAAATTTCACTCTCACAAAAAGGAACAAAAGCTAAGATGGATGGTTTAAAGAATGGCATGGAAACTAATATGAATGGCATGAAAGCTAATATGGATGACGTGATGGAGGGTTTAAAGAAAGGCATGGAATCTAAGATGAATGACATCGAAGCTAAGATGGATGGTGTAGAAGCTAAGACGAATGATTCATAAATAAACATTGAATATTTGAAGAAATACATGGAAGGTTTGAAAGGAGGTTTGGAAAATTTTTCTACAAGAAATGCTTCCTAATGGTGAAAAGGTAGTAGAGGAAATTCATAATAAGAACAAAAGAAATGTTAGTCATGATTTCATAGACTCTAATTTGGGATTGAGGACCCACAATGTTCCAAAGATCAATATGAGGAAGTTTGATGGCAAGGAGCTCGTGACATATATATTACAGATGGAGCAATATTTTGATCTACGTAATGTGAAAAACACACAAAAGGTACGCATTGCAACATTATATTTGGAACCCAAATAGTTTGTATGTTATTGATCACTTTGCTCTCGTAAACAAATTGTCACTTGGGAAATTTTTATGAAAGAAATGATAACACATTATGAGGATACAAAAGGCAACACCTATTTTAGCCAAATGATAAATCTCAAACAAATGTGTTGAATAATGCAGCACATTGAGGACTTCCATTCTAGAGGAGCATAAGATTTATTTCTTCACAGGAAATTTAAAGGATAGCATCCAACATGAGGTGCACCTTTTGGAACCTAATTCATTGGAGAAGATATTCAGGTTGGAATGAAAAATTGAAAGAAACATTATGGCAACAAGGAAGCCTACCAATCACAACTATAAAAATGCAAGTGTTGTTTTCCCTATTGTTCCACAACATACAAGGTTGACACCACAACAATTGGAACAAAAAAGAGAAAAAAGGCTTTGTTACAGTTATGATAGCAAATAAAATAAAGGTCATAAGTGTGCTGAGAAGAAATTATTTTAAATAGATTGTGAAGAGGAAGAAGAAAAAGAATAAGAAACATCAATAGAAGAAGATACAAACTAGGAACAAACCCTAGAGAAAGAAGAAATGAATCCAACCATATCTTGTAAAGCATTGGCCAGAATTACCACTCCTCAAACTATCAAGATATAAGGACATATCAAGAAGAAAAAGGTAAACATTTTGATTGATTCAAGCAGTACCCATAATTTTATTCATTGTAAGATAGAGAAGGAATTGAATTGCTTCCTATATCCAACATCATATTTTCAAGTGATGGTTGCAAATGGAGGAACCATAAATTTCTTTGGAAAGTGCCATAATATCAATCTATACATGGGAGGATATGTGTTGAATAGTCCAATGCTTTCCATTCTAATGGGTGATGTTGACAGTGTATTAAGAGGCCAATGGCTACAATCTTTGGGTATGATAGATTTTAATTTCAAGAACATTTCTTGAATTTTTTTTAGAAGGGAAAGGACGATGAATTAAGGGGTAGCATAGGGGAACTGGGAAAGATAACCAGCTCTAATGGAATGACAAAGATACTAAAGAAAGAACAACATGGTGTAATTGCACAATTATGTTCGCTATAGGTTTCCACATCAAAACCATCTATTTCTCCAAATCTCCAAAAATTCTTGGACAATCATTTCAAGGTATTTGAGACTCCCAAAGGCCTCCCACCTATTTTTTATCATGATCATGTTATTCATTTTATTCTATAAAGTGTTCCTCCAAACATCAGGACCAGATATCCCTATACCCAAAAGAGTGAAATTAAATGTATGGTTGCAGAAATGTTGGAGGTTGGTATAATTTAACCTAGTCAAATTTCTTTCTCTACCTCAATACTGTTGATGGACAAGAAGGATGGATCATGGACCATGTTTCTAAATTATAGGGAGCTCAACAAGCTCACTATTAAAGATAAATTTCCCATTGCTGTCACTGATGAATTATTGGATGAATTTCATGTAGAAATTTACTTCACCAAGATGGACCTTCATTAAGGATATCATCAACTTGGATGAAGACTGAAGACATTCCCAAAACATTATTTAGAACTCATGAGGGTTATTATGAATTTTTGGTCATGCGTTTTGGCCTTACCAATATACCTTCTACATTTCAAGGTTTGATGAATTCTATTTTCAAACCCTTTCTTCGAAAGTTTTTGTTTGTAATTTTTATGATATACTAATCTACAGCAAGTCTTGGAACCATTATGTTCAACGTGTTGATAAAGTGTTGATATTATTGAAGGAGAAACAATTATATGCAAAGCCCCCAAATGTTTCTTTGGAGTACAAGAGGTGGAATATTTGGGTCATATTGTATCTCATGATGGTGTTAAGGTGGACCCTAGAAAAATTAAATCCATTAAAGAATGGAAAATCCCCACATCCATAAAGCATTTGTGATGATTTCTTGTGTTGACAAGGTATTATTGCAACTTTGTTAAGAATTCTAGGAGAATAACAGCACCTCTAACAACATTACTAAAGAAATATGCATTTTCTTGAACTCTAGGAGAAACAAAAACCTTTGAACATCTTAAAGTGGCAATGTGCCAAGCACTGATCTTAGCCATGCCAGACTTAACAAAAACCTTTATTGTGGAATCTTATGCCTCAGGAAATAGAATTGGTGTTTTTTAATGCAAGAATAAATACCCATTACTTTTGAAATTCGTCTAATCAAAGGAAAGTATTTACACAAAGCTATTTATGAGAAGGAAATGTTGGCAATACTACATGCACTTAAGAAATGGTGACCTTACATAATGGGAAGACACTTCAAGGTAAAATAAAATCATGATATTCTTAAATACTCTTTAAAAAAAATATTATCTTTAGAAGAGCAACAAAAATGGGTCACAAATATGTTGGTTTATGACTTTGAAATAATCTACAAAAAAGGGAAGAAAAATGTTGTTACAAATGCACTCTCAATAACGGATGAGGACGTTGAAGCATTGCTTTGATCCATTTCTATTATCCAGCAAGATCAGATAAATGAAGCAAGGGATGAATGGAAGAATGACGAAGAACTGTGAGAACTCATACAAAATTTCAGCAAGATTCTAGTACATTTGATACATTTAGCTGGAAAAATGATTCATTATGGTATAAAGATTGCTTATACCTCTATAAGAATTCCCAAATAAAACAAAATATTCTTTTAGAATTTCACACTTGTCCCATAGGAGGGCATTCAGGATTTGTAAAAAATTACCACAGGGTTAAGAAAGAATATTTTGGGATGGCCTTAAATATGAGATTCAAAATTCTGTGGTAGAATGTTTGGTTTGACAGAAAATTAAAGTTGATACAATTAAGAGCCTAGGTCTATTACAACATTTATACATTTCAAGTCAACATTGGTAAGATGTTTCAATGGACTTTATCACAGATTTACCCAAGTTCGAAGGAAAGAGTGTCATCATGGTGCTAGTTGATAGACTTACCAAGTATGCATGCTTTTGTGCATTATCTCATCTTTTGAAAGCTAGTACAATTGATACTCCATTTATGGAAACAATTCAAAAGCTACATGGAAACCTAAAGATTATTGTAAGCAACAAAAATCCTATTTTCATTGGAAATGTTTTGATAGAATTATTTTCTTATCTCGGTACTCAGTTAGCTCGTAGCTCATCTTATCATCCTCAATCTGATGGGAAAACTAAGATAGTGAACAAATGTTTGGAAGGATATATTCATTTATTTGTATCTGAAAACATGCAGAATGGATCAAATGGTTTCCTCTGGCTGAATGATGGTATAACACTTCCTTCCATATTACAGAAAAAATGACCTCATTTATGGCACTTTATGGATATCTAGCATCGTCCATCACATCATATTTAAAAGAAAATTATAAGTTTCACGGAGTGGAAGATCACATCGAGCATGAACAAAATGTTCTCCAACTCTTTAAGGATAACCTGACTTTGGCACATAATAGAATGAAACAACGAGAAAATCAAAATCACAGTGAAAGAAGTTTTGATGTAGGTGACTGGGTATTTCTACGACTACAACCATACAAACAAATGTACCTCAAGCAAGCTGAGAAGGATAATAAATTATCACCAAAGTATTACGGTTCATTCAAGGTGTTAAAAAATATTGGTACCATGGCATACAAATTGGAACTTCCTGCATCTTCCCAAGTGCACCCAATTTTCCATGTTTGATGCTTAAAGAAGGTTATAGGTGACAAGCTCCCAGTTAAATCAATATTTCCAGAACTTGATGAGGAAGGAAAAATCATATTGTAACCTAAAGAAGTCACTGAAACAAGAACCCGATAGCTACAAAATTAATCAATTTCAGAGTATGTCATCAAGTGGAAGAACTTAACCATTGAATATTCCATATGGGAGGATGAAACTTTTATACAACAACATACACAACTACTCAAGCATTAAGGACAACACTTTTTTGAAGGAGAGGGTCATGTTAGGTCCCTATAATACTAGTGTATTCCCTTATTATTATTGTCAGTTTAGCCCCTTACTTTTATTGTTGTGCCCACGTTGTCCACATATTGTTATTATTGTGCCCCATAGAAGCCCACATTGTTGCTATTGTGCCCTACATTACTATTGTTATGTCAACTTTAATTATATTGTGACTTGTTAGACCCCTATACTACTAGTGTAACCCCTTATTGTTATTACTAAAACCCACTTATTATATTGATGTACCCATGTAGTGCCCATATTGTTACTATTGTGCCCCACAGAAGCCCACTATTGTTATTATTGTGCCCTTACATTATTATTGTTATGTCGGCTCTGACTATGTTATGACCCCTTAGATTCCTATATATAGAAAGGAGGACTTTTCATTTGTATCATCAAAGAATTGTTCATTTATGTAATGTAAAGGAGGTTGCCCCCTAGAAGAGGGTGAATTCTAAGGTGTGGATCTCTCTTTTCTATCTTTTTGTGAGCTGGTTTCATAACATTTGGTATCAGAGCTTTGGATTCTAGGGTTTCGCTGCTCCAAAAAAGTCATTGTGGCATGTTCGCTATAACCTCTTTTCGGGGACGTTTCAGAAGTTGAACAAAAAACCCATTTGAGAAGAATTGGCGCTGAACTTTGGGTCCGAAGTTCAGATCTTTTCGCGAGATATTTTCGGAGATATGATCTGAGGAAGTTGGCCTTTTTGCAGATGCCTGAATTACACTCAAAACAGGTGACCTGAGGAAAATCGTCATAACTTTCTTTCTGAGCATCGGATTGAAATTTCGTCAGAAGGTACAGAAAGACGACGGACTGTAGTTTTCATTTATATATTTTGTAGAGTCAAAGGTTGAAACAGTGACTCGTGGAACTTCATAACAATTCGCTCTTCTGAAAAGGTCTATAATCAGGTCACTATGGGAGATTTGACATAACTCTTCATTGGAGAATCCAATTGGGGTCAGACTAGTGGCATTGGAAAGAGGATACAGAGGGCTACTATATGTTGCAATTTCAGAACTTAAAGATTTGAAATTACAGAGTTAGAGTCATTTCAAGATCGTGCTCCTAAAATCAAGAAAAAGCAAGATGAGGAAGTTTGATGGCAAGGATCCGGTAAAATGGATACGTCAGATGGAGCAATATTTTGATCTACATGGTGTTTCAGTTTTACATAAGGTATGTATTGCATCTTCATATTTAGAACCAGATCAATTTTTATGGTATAAAGGGCTTTGTTCTCGTAAACAACTTGTTACGTGGTCAATTTTCACGGAGGAAATGATAGCACATTATGAGGATACAAAGAGCAACACCTTCTTTAGAGTAACACCACAACAATTGGAAAGAGTAAAAGGGCTTTCTGACATAGTGGAAAGAAAAATTATGGAAACCAGGAAGCATACCCCCTCACAACTATAAAGATGGAAGTGTTGTTTCTCCTAGCCTTCCACAACCTCCAAGGGTTACACCACAACAATTGGAAGAAAAAAGAGAAAAAGGGCTTTGTTACAATTGTGATTGCAAATGCACTAAAGGTCATAAGTGTGCTGAGAAGAAATTATTTTACATAGAGTATGAAGAGGAGGAAGAAAAGGATCAAGAATCATCAAAATAAGAGGATATACGCCAGGACCCCATCCCAGAGAAAGAAGAAATGAATCAGACCATATCTTGTAAAGCATTGGCAAGAATTACCACTCCTCAAACTCTCAAGATAGAAGGACATATCAAGAGGAAAAAGGTGCAAGAAGTGAAAGATCACATCAAAAAAGAAGAAATGAATCCAACCATATCTTGTAATTCATTGGTCGAAATTACCACTCCTCAAACTATCAAGATAGAAGGACATATCAAGAAGAAAAATGTTCAAGAAGTGAAAGATCACATTGAGCATCAAGAAATGAATCCAACCATATCTTGTAAAGGATTGGAAGAAATTAACACTCCTCAAACTCTAGAGATAGAAGGACATATCAAGAAGAAAAATGTTCAAGAAGTGAAAGATCACATCAAGCATCAAGAAATGAATCCGACCATATCTTATAAAGGATTGGAAGAAATTATCACTCCTCAAACTCTAAAGATAGAAGAACATATCAAGAAGAAAAAGGTTCAAGTGGTGAAAGATCACATCGTGCATCAACAACAAGTTCTCCAACTTTTAAAGGATAATGCCACTTTGGTGCAAAATCAAACGAAACAACAAGTAGATCAACATCGTAGTAAAAAATGTTTTGATGTAGGTGACTGGGTATTTTTACTGCTACATATCAAGCAAGCTATTTATGAGAAGGAAATGTTGGCAAGACTACATGCACTTAAAAAATGGCGACCTTACCGAATGGGACAACTCTTCAAGGATGAGGATGTGGAAGCATTTTTTTGTGCTATTTCTATTATCCAACCAAATTGGATAAACGAAGCAAGGGATGAATGGAAGAAGGACGAAGAAGTATGGCCATTTATTCAAGAGTTGCAAAAGATCCTAATTCAAACAATATTGCCAGAAATTGAAGAGGAAGGAAAAATCATATTGGAACCTGGAGAAGTCACAAAAACAAGAACCCGATAGCTACGAAATCGATCAATTTCAGAGTATCTCATCAAGTGGAAGAACTTACCAGCTGAAGATTCCACATGGGAGGACAAGAATTTTACACGGAAGCATCAAAAACTACTCAAGCGTTGAGGACAACGCTTTTTGAAGGAGAGGGGCATGTTAGACCCCTATACTACTAGTGTAACCCCTTATTGTTATTAGTACAACCCACTTATTATATTGATGTACCCATGTAGCGCCCATATTGGTACTATTGTGCCCCACAGAAGCCCACTATTGTTATTATTGTGCCCTTATATTATTATTGTTATGTCGGCTCTGACTATGTTATGACCCCTTAAACTCCTATATATAGAAAGGAGGTCTTTTCATTTGCATCATCGAAGAATTGTTCATTTATGTAATGTAAAGGAGGTTGCCCCCTCGAAGAGGCTGAACTCTAAGGCGTGGATCTCTCTTTTCTATATTTTTGTGAGCTGGTTTCATAACATGACTCCTAAGACTCCTATATATAGAAATGAGGCCTTACCATTTGTATCATCCAAGAATGGTTCATTTTTGTAATATAAAGGAGGTTTCCCCCTCGAACAGGCTACTTTTGAAGTCATTTATCTATCTTTTCTTCAATTTTGTGAGCTGGTTACATAACAAAATCATAAAAGTAAAATCATGTTTACAATAATGATTAATTAATGATAACATAAACGAAAGGAAAAAAGTTTAGAATTGTGTTAAGTAAGAAATATGAACTGTCATTTTCCAAGGTAGATCCATTGTCACCAGCCGGCATCCATAGACTTGACAATGTTACCTTTTTAACCCAAACGAATTTTAGTATCCCATTTACTATTTAATATTTCAGAGAAGGCATATTTCATTGATAACTCTAAAAAAAAAATTCCTTGCATGGTGACCAGATATGAAAACGTCTTTCATAGGTGTTGACAGTCATGAAAAAATCAGATTATGATGAAACCTCTTATCTTACAGCGAAGTGCTTCCCAACTCTTCAAACAACTTTGAAAATTAGTTTGAAACTACCTCCCTTGCCTATGAACAAAACCTCAAGACTCGAAACAAAATGAAGAGCAGCTTAAAAGGGGAGAGAGCATGCAACAGTTGGGAAAACATTGGCCTTATATATCTGCTGATATGGGAGGAGCTACTCGTCAAGTAAAAAAGTTGGTACCTAACAAGAATATGAAGATTCACCAGGTCAAGCTATGATCAATTTCTCCCATGTACACATTTACATGTTCATTTCCATTTGTTCTTAGTTTTCTATAATTTCTTTTCTCTTTTATTCAGTGTTTCTTTCTTATATTGTGTTATTCTTCTGACATGTATTGGCTTGAGTTGAAGATCATTGTTTACCAATAAAGTAGTTGTGATAAATCTTAATGATAAAAGGAGCACTTTTTAAAACTCATTTAGGGATATTTCCTTTATTTCTGAGTTTTTCTTATCATCTTGCTTATTCTCTTTCAAGATATGTTTATTCAAAGTTACATGTTCTAAAGAGAGAGTTGATAAAGGGAATAACATTCCCATTAAAATCTCATAAGAAAACTTTAATCACAATTGTCCTTTTAGTTAGAGAATTTATTTAAATGAATGTCTTGAATAACAAATTCACCAGGTGAGACAACATTTGATGCCTTTGACATAATGCAAAGAACATAACAACATCTTTATTTCTTATATCAATATATTTATTTTATCTTGTTTAAATCAAGTTTTGTTTATTTCGTGATTTTTCTTGCACTAAGTGGGTTTTCTTTTGTTTTAATTCCCTTTCTATTGGGATTTCTTTTCTCTTGTCTCTTGGTTGGATTTGCTTCCATGAAATTTCTTGGCCCCTTTTGCAATCCCCTTGTGTTCGTATTTCACCTTGGTTTGGAATTAATCCTGGTGATATTCCCAACTTTTTAATTGGAGGTTATTTTCCACCGATTCTTGGTTTCATATATGGGAAATCTTTACTCAAATCTAATGGAATCCATTAGCAAAAGGAAAGATAAAAGGAATATCATTAAATTATTAATTTTGAGGGTCATATTGAAGTTTTTCTATTGTTATCTTCTATTAGTATATGAATTTTCTCTTACCTTGATACACATAATAAAACTACTTTACAATAAGCCATCTCCTAAAATAGATACTAAGGTTACAAAAGAAACACAGTGGTTTAGTATTCTATAACTCTTCCATGTCATCCCCATCTCTTAAGGAGAGGAATTGTATCCCCATCTATTAGTACAAATTATCACAATATAAATTAAAAGTTGTTTGAAAACCTAAAAGATAAGGGGTCTCCATAATTATCCATCCTACCATAATCCTGGGCTTTGATTGTTATGACATTACTGTATCTGGTCAACAAGTCAGGATAATGGCTAACAACACTTCATTGTAAGATAAGAGGTCTCATCATGAGCTGAATTGTTCATGACTATCAACCTTTATGAATGGCATTGTCATATCTAGTGACCAAGCCAGGACAAAGGTTTTCAAAGTTAGAGTGAAATATTTCTTCTTTAAAATACAAAATAGTAGATGGGATACTGAAATTCCATTGGGTTAAAAAGGTAACCCTGTTGAGCTTATGGACACCTACTAGCAACAATGAGAGTTAATATTTCTTACTAAACACAATGCCAAATTGTTTTCCTTTAGTTGATGCTATCATTAATAACTAGTTATTGTAAACTTGATATTACTCTTATGATTTCTATAAGAGATCTTCAAAATGATTAAACTTTTCTCTGATGTATTTCATAGAGTCTGAATCTTAGCATTGTGATTTTGTTCCGCCTTGCTCCTTTACCTTTTAGGATTTCATTAATAATAAACTAGAGATAATTTTTTCTTCCCAGTGTGTCACCATTGTTGTGGTAAACACAAACCCCCCTCGCCACATTATTCACTTATTTCCCATTATGGCGACCCTTTGATTGAATCTTGGTCATGTCGCTTTCTAATTTTTAGAGTTTGGAATTGTAGATACTTTGAAGAAAATGAAAAAATGGGATTTTAGAAGAAAGAATGCTGATAAGAAAACATAGATTTACCCCAAAACCAAGATCCTTCCTTAGAAAGAAAATGCAAAAGCTAAAGAGAAGAAAACTTAGGGATTACCAACCACAGGTTTAAGAAGAAGTACCAGATTGAACACAATGTAAAAAGCAGCCTCATGAGTTGTAGAATATATCAATGTTGAGTCGAAAGAGAAACTGAAGACAATGAGGACTCTCGAAGAGAGTTAGTAAGAGTGTCACCAAGGATGTCACTACTTTCCTTCAGTTCACCTCCAAGACTTCCAGTACGATGTCCGGGTGTTGATTTCATTCACCAGGAAATTTATGATTACATAGAATCATTAGAGATAAAGGAAGCAACAACCAAAGGTTCAATCCTGTTGGGTATGGAACCTGTTTATCTTCTCTATTCAAAGGTATCACCACATTGGACCCCAGTTCATAATGTGGCAGCAATGTTGCCCATAATATTTGCGCTGTAATGGGGCTCTAGGGGGGCAGCAGTTAAAAATAGATTTAAAATTTCCTTGTAAAATGTTGTAATTTCATAATCAATCTAGGTCATTCATTAGGTGGATATCTGATGGTAGAAGTTATGCTTAATTTATGCTTTTTTCCCTAGAAGGCAACCCCTCGCTATATATGAGGGAATTGTATTGCATATATGTAGATTTGAATTCTGAGTGAGAAAGAAGGAGGAGATTGAGTGAGAGAGAATAGGGAATTATAGTGGATCTATTGTATGTTATATCTCTGATGTTTTCTAGATAATATAAAAGGAAGAAATGACTGTTTCTCCATGGATGTAGCCCAAATGGGGTGAACCATATATATTTCTGTCTCTTTTGTTTTATTTGTTTTCTGTGATTATATTTTTGCAATATATTTTATATGTTTCATTGCTTTGTAATATATAATTTTCTAACAACTGGTATCAGAGCCAGAGGTCTATTTGGCTGATAAAATCTTAAGAGAGAAGGGTTCCTGGTTCGAGTGGGAGCAATGGTGGAGGATGGTAGGTTTAGGGACGAAAATTTTAATTGACAAAACTACCATCTATGGAAGATGCAAATGGAATATTATCTGCATCAAAAAGATATGTACCTACCATTGAGCAGAAAGACAAAGAAGTCGATGACTATGACACACATTGAATGGGATATTCTTGAAAGAAAGGAACTTGGAACAATACGGCTATTCCTGCTGGTGTTGGAAGCATTTAATATTTCAAAGGAAACAAAAATAGAGGGTTTAATGAAGGCATTGGCTAAACTTTATGAAAAACCTTTGGCCTCAAATAAGGTATTTCTTATGAAGCATTTATTTAATATGAAGATGTCACAAGGTGGATATGTTGTTGATCATTTAAATTAATTTAATACAGTTACCAGTCAGTTAAGTTCTGTAGGGGGATGATGAATTTAGGCCTCTATTATTTCTGTGCTCATTGATAGAAGGATGGAATGGTTTAGTTATGGCCATTAGTAACTCTATCTGTATATCTAGTACTTTAAAGTTTGATGATGTTGTCAGTGCAATCCTTAGTGAGGAAATGCGATGAAAAAGCTCCGATGAGACATTAGGTGATTCTTTGATGGCAGAGACTAGGGGAAGAAGAATGGAAAGAGGAAAGAGCCCAAGATATCGCATTAAGTCAAGAAAAGGCATATCTAATACACATCAGGGATAGTGTGCTGAAAATGCAGGAAGAATGGACACCTAAAGGAAGATTGCGAGTCTCTGAAGGGAAAAGAAGGAGACCCACAATAAGAAAACAGTCATGAAGGGAATGTGACAGGTGATGTGTTGCAATATGCTTTGATTCTTTCATTATAAAATATTATTGATGGTTGGGTGGTAGATTCAGGGGCCTCATTCCATGCCAAACCTGATAGAACCATTTTCATGACTATTTTCAAGGAGATTTTGGACAGGTTCAATTCATTGATGATAAACCCTTAAAAATCATTGGAATAGGTACTGTTTTCATAAAACAACAGAATGGAAATCAATGCCTATTGAAGGAGGTAAGGCATGTTCCAGATCGGGAGAAAAATATTATTTCAACATGGCAATTGGGAGATGAAGGTTGTATAACCTCTTTTACATATAAAACCTAGAAGCTCACTAAAGGATCTGAGGTAATAGAAAAAGGAGAAAAAGTTGGTACATTGTATCTATGCAATGGTATTTCTAATTATGTTAATTCTTTAACCTCTACAGGAGAAGAGATGACATTTTGGCATCATAGGATTGAGCACATGAATGAGAAGGGGATGCATATTCTTCACTCAAGAAAGTTTTTGGTAGGTTTGAAGCATGTTGATTTAAAATTATGTGAGAATTGTGTTTAGGGAAAACAAAAGAGAGTTTGATTCCTCAGAGTTGGGAAAGAAAAGAAGAGCGACAAATTAGAGCTTATGCATACAGATGTATGGGGACTTTCTCAGGTATCATATCTTGAAGGCTGTCATTTTTATGTTACTTTTACTGATGATGCAACTAGAAAAACATGAATTTGTTGTATTCAAAATAAATCTGACGTATTTGATTTTTTCAAGAAATGGAAAGATTTCATTGAAAATGATACAAGAAAAAGGTAGAAGTGTCTCAGCTCAGACAATGGAGGTGAATATTACAGCAAGGAGTTTGACGTGTATTGTTCAAAAAATGTAATTCACAGAGACAAGTCAATTGCAGTAACACCTCAAGAAAATGTTGTGTCAGAAAGGATGAGTAGGAAAATCATGGAGCATGCAAGGTGCATGAGATTGCATGCATGATTTCCTTTACAATTTTGGGTAGATGTTGTAGATACTACTATTTATGTGATAAAAGAAGGGCCTTCAAGTTCCTTCCATGGTGGTATTCCAGAGGACGCATGGAAAGGTGAAAAGGTAAACTACGGATTTTTAAATGCTTTTGGTTATGAAGCCTTTGTCCACATTAATAAAGAACATAGAACAAATATTGAGGAAAAATCAAATAAATGTACCTTTATTGGATATGGTGTTAATGATTTTGGTTATCGATTTTATGATTATGAAAAAACACAAAATCATTAAGCAGATATGTCATATTCAATGAAAATATTTTGTATAAGGATCAACTGCCAGAAAAGAAATACGAAAAAGAAAAAGAATAATACACAGTGCTTAATGAGATCAAAAAAAAAGTGAAGGTACTTGAAAATCATAGTAATCAACATCCAGAACAACAAAAACAACCACAACAACAACAACCACCTTAAACACCTAAAAGTGGTGTTAGAAGATCTACCAGGATAAGTAGACCCCTTGAACGATACTATCCTTCATTATATTATGTATTGTTGACTGATTCTGGTGAACCAGAATGTTATGAAGAAGTAGTGTAGGTAGAAACCAGGAAGAAGTGGGTGCATGCCATGAAGGAAGATGTGGAGTCCTTAGAGCATAAGCAAACTTGGGACTTAGTCAGGTTGCCTACAGGTAAAACCACATTGCAAAATAAGTGGGTTGACAGGTTGAATGAAGAAGATGGAGGTAGAAGAAGGTATAAAGTTAGACTTGTGGTAAAGGGGATTTCATACAAAAATGGTATAGACTTTGATGAGATATTTTCTCCTGTGTTTAAAATGACTTCAATCAAAACTATTTTAAGTCTAGTAGCAGTTGAATATTTGTATCTTTAGCAGTTAGATATAAAGACAACCTTTATCCATGGAGATTTGGAGGGAGAGATATATATATATGCAGCAACCACAAAGATATGAGGTAAAAGGGAAGGAGAAAGTAGTGTGCATGTTGAATAAGAGCTTGTGTGGCTTAAAACAGGCT
This sequence comes from Pinus taeda, assembly GCA_000404065.3. Taxonomy (NCBI): domain Eukaryota; kingdom Viridiplantae; phylum Streptophyta; class Pinopsida; order Pinales; family Pinaceae; genus Pinus; species Pinus taeda. Next base: position 154,117 of record APFE030502554.1, on the reverse strand, counting down.
CCAAGGTAGTAGTATCTAAAATTTGACGAGTTTATGTTTGAAAAGGTTATACTAGATGTCACTCTGATCATTGTGTTTATCTCAAAAGGCAAAATGATGGAAAATATATTATATTGTTATTGTATGTGGATGACATGGTTGTTGTAGGTTCTAACATGCAAGAAATAAATGTGTTGAAAATAAAATTGGCAACCCCATTTGCAGTGAAGGGTTTGGGTGTTGCAAAACAAATCCTTGGTATAAGTATAACTAGACATAGGAAGAATACAAAATTAACATTGTTTGAGAGTGAGTACATAGAAAAGGTGTTGAAAAGATTTAATATGCAGAATGCGAAACCATTTGCTTTACCTTTGGCTAGCCATTACAAACTAGGTAAGGAGGTGTGCCCCAAGACTTAGGAAGAAATGGCTGATATGTCTAACGTTCCATTTGCATCAACAATTGGAAGCTTAATATATGCACATGCAGTGGGAGTTGTAAGCATGTACATGAACAATCTGCGAAAAGAACATTGGATGGATATGAATTGGATTCTTAGGTATTTAAGAGGTACAACAAATCATCCATTATGCTTTGGTGGTTCAAACATTTCTCTACAGGGATATGTTGATGCATATATGGCGGGTGATAGAGATAACAGGAGGAGCACCACAAGGTATGTGTTTACTGTAGGTGGAACAACTATGAGTTGGGTTTCAAAACTGAAAAGTGTTGTTGCACTCTTAATAATGGAATCAGAGTATGTTGCTACTACAGAGGCTAGTAAAGAAGTTATTTGGTTACAAAGGTTTCTGGATGAATTGGGTAAGAAGCAGGAGTTAGGCAGGTTATACAGTGACAACCATAGTGCCATACATCTTGCAAAAAACTCTTCATTTCATTCCAAGACAAAACATATACAACTCAAGTATCATTTCATACGATCATTTTTGGAAGACGACGAGTTGAAGCTCAAAAGGATACACTCTAGCCACAATCCTATAGATATGCTAACAAAATTTGTAACCAAAGAGAAACTGAGAAATTGCTCGGTTTCAATTGGTCTTCAAGTATGATGATGAAGATGAGAAACAACTAGGTCCAAAGTGGAGTCATTGTCCAGCAAATGAAACAACGGTGGAGTTGGTATAATCAATCTCCAAGTGGGAGATTGTTGGGTGTGGAGCCTGATTATCTTCCTTATTCAAAGGTATCACCACATTGGACCCCAGTTTGTAATGTGGGGACAACACTGCCTATAATATTTATGTTGCAAGGGGGTCCAAGGGGGGTAGCTACAATCTTTGCGAACCCACCCCTAGCAGGGGATTGGGGGAAACATACCCGAAGCTAAAAACAGATGTAAAATTGCCTTGTAAAATGTTGTAATTTCGTAGTCAATATGGGTTGTTCATTAGGTGGAGATCTGATGGTAGAAGTTATGTTTAAGTTAGGGTTTTATCCTTAGAAGGAAACCACTCACTATATATGAGGGAATTGTATTGCATCTATGTAGATCTGTATTCTGAGTGAGAAAGAGAGAGGAGAATGAGTGAGAGAGAATATGAAATTACAATGGATTTATTGTAGGTTGTATCTCTTCAGTTTGCAAGATAATATGAAAGGAAGAACGATTTGTTTCTCCATGGACGTAGCCCAAATTGGGTGAACCACGTATATCTATGTCTCTCATGTTCTATGTGTTTTCTGTGTTTATATTTGTGCAGTATATTTTATGTGTTCCATTCCTCTCTAATATATCATTTTCTAACAAATCTAAAGTCTAAGAGAAGGAAGTAACCAGTTTAATGAGCCACAAGAACCTTCAACATGTAATGTTTTGAAGCAATAAATCTTCGAGCTAGAGACATTAAATAGATACCTCAAAAATGAAAATTAAACAGTGAATGCGCATAGTGGAATTCAAATTGCCAAGAGTGACAACATTTTTCTTAAATTGAGTCTATAGTACAAAAATAACAAGAGGTTGAAGAAAGAAAACAAGGGAATGCAAAGAGAAATCATCAACCTAAAGTATAAGATCCTCATGAAGAAACCAAGAATGACATTGGCTGCCAGGAAGAAGAAGAAATTGAATCATGGATGTGATAGCAAGAATGCATAGGAGAATGCCAATGTCGAGTTGTATGAGGACATACAAAACCTCTAGTGTGGGGGAATGTAGAGTCCAACAACTGCTTTACCTTGACACCCTTTTCCGACCATATTTCCTCCTTTTTCCTGTTGCTATCATCCAAATAAATGCAATAAATATAAGGTTTTTTTAAGTTAAGCAATTACATGTCCTACTTTTCATATTTTGTCCATATGCCTTATTGTTTTATTAAAGTTTGCATTCAGCTACGAAATTGACCTGATTCTACAACTAATCCATAGATCTGCAACCACTTCCATTGTTGACATGGTATGAATGTGCCAATTCAATAAAGAAGTATGTGGGTAGATAGAGAACAATCCCCTCAAGATAATCACACCACAACGTGGTCAACCATGACATTCAACTATAAGATAATGTGCCGAAACAGATTCTAAGTTTCAAGAGATATTATCGATTTTCTTTTTCAAATAGCAAATCGATGAATAAGCGATATAATTTGGTTTGATAAGGATTGTAGTGAAGATACTTAGGCTTGAATTTCCAATGTCCTTAATTAAGAAAACATTATAAGAACAATGATCGCTGTGTGTTTTGGTCCGCGCCACCATATGAAATTTTGAAAGGATCCTATTGAGACTATTTTCTGATTAATAGAGATTGTTTCATAAATTTTATGTTGCATTGGTTAAAGTTCTTGACTACCTCGTGGAGGGCCCCTGCGTGCAGATTAGGTCTTTGACACACTGCAAGTAGATAGCCTTTTGTTTCATGGAATTAATTTGTGGATGGTCTGTTTTATATTTTTAGGATGCAGTTCAATGGATTTCGTGATTAAATTATCATTTGCATCAATAATTTCATTTGCTTTGTACCTAGCATAATTCAATAATTTCATTTGCATTCTACCTAGTATAACTCAGTCATTTTGTTTCATAGTTTAGTTATTTCATAGCTTATGAATTTTGTTTTCGTTTTACTTTTTCATTTAGTGAAGTTGCAATAGTTAAGAGTGACAGTCTTTTCTTAGCAACTGAATTCAAGCATCTTCCATTTTCCAATTTGATAAAGCAGAATCTCCTTCACATCATTCCATGTTTTCATAGTTAGCCTAGTTTGGCTGCAACATAAAAATCCAAATATAGTAAAAAACAGTCTAACGGAGTAGAGTTAGGACTACTATTCAACCATCCCATAATGTTTAATTTAATTAGGATTAATTTTATAAAAACCAATTAAAAAATCTCAAATATAACACTCTAATAAAGGCAATAACATCATCTACATACCGATTCTAGATTTAGACATTAACCATAACATAAACACCTTAACAACATAAGTAACTTCTATCACATACATCGCACTTGTACTTCATCAGTTTACGTTCCTTGGTCGATAGTTCATGCTTGCAATTTCAGAAGGATAAATTGACTAAACAAAGTCTCTCTCAACCTTTGAATATTCAGACACAAACTTAAATTGGTCATTAAACTTATTAGGATCATTTGTGAGCTTCCTAATTTTTTCCTGAGTTATAACATTCTTGGCAGTATCAATGGGGTCAAACTCCCACTTCAAAATGGTTGGAAAGTTCATAAGTTGGATTTCCTTCATTTCCTTAGCATCATTTTTAAAATTCTCAAGGGAATAAACAACACAATGAAAAAGAAAGACATGCCACATTGTCTTTTTGTTATTTTTCATGACCTTATATAAGCCATTTCCCACGGTCTAATAGGTTATTTCCATGATAAGGAGCATGTTAGGAATATATAGGGATAACACATGTCGGTGTGCAAGGTTGCCAAAAACCATAACATATGTAAAGGAATCTTCTCCAAACCATATTCCAACTGATAAGAGGTGGTTGATGGGTTCAGGTGAAATTCTAAGACATTTTTCATGAAAGGCAAACTAGTGGATTGGAAGCACAACTCCATGGAATATTTTGTATAAATGGGGTTGATATCTTGACTCCCAAAGAATACTATGATAGATGAGGATAGCCACAGGGTCTTGTATAGTTCATTTCCATCCCATGGATGGGAAATCAGAGGTGAAGTAAATAGCCTCCATTGCATCAACACTCATGTAAAGTGGAGGAAAAATGTTTTCATAAAAACTGAGTTTCTTCCTATAGTCTATGATTTGGATACTTCAATTATTGGACAGAATGGTCCCCAAGTCCATAACATAGCTATTAGAGGACACATGAATCAGGGGTACCCATTGGTTTGAAAACGTTTGGGTATCAGCACAACCAAATAATCTCCATATCATGGTGGCAGCATAACAACAGGGACTAACAAGAGAAGCTATAGAGTACATACCCTTATCCTTTTTCTTGTGCTTGCTAGCATCTCTTATCCATCCTTTTATGACTCAAAATTCTTCCTATTTTTCCATGATGAATTTATCAATGAGTTCCTTATCATATTTCTTCTCAGGTGCCGACACCTAGTACATCCGAGTCAAATATTTGATAGTGAAAGAGTCGATAACCATGTTCCTCTTGGTCATAAAGTTTCTTTCATCTATGTTTAAATGGTCAACTATCCATTTGATCATATCCATGTACAAAAGGATGTCCAGTCGAGCAACAATTATGTGGAACAAAGAATTGGCAAAATCACTATATGTAGTATCGGAAACCAAGTATGAATATTCGTCTGTGGCTACTCTTTATGTGACCCTTAGCTCTTCATCTTTGAAAAGGTGATACATGGGCTCCCAAATAGTGGTTTTGGCATCTGGGTGCATGTGGTATCGTAAATAACGTAGGAAACTTGACAACCTCAGGGGGAGGAGTGATTGATTTATGCTGAAAAACAAGTTTATTCTTAGGTTTGGTCAACCGAGATATTTTTGCTAAATTATGCTTATCAGGACTAGCATGTTAAGAGAAAAACAAGAGTGAGGAGAAAATAACAGTTAAAGTCAATAAACCAGCAAATAACGAGCTACACAATAATCTAAGACTTTTATGAGAGAAATCTCAGGAAATAATTAGTAATAATGAAGGGATTTATTATATCAAAAACCATTAATTCTCCACATTTGGTCATTTATTGATAAAACATGAATTCACATTGGTCACATTACATGTCAACATATCAGATAACTTTATCGGTGAAAATTCTTTGTCATACCATTAAAACTTGTGATATCATTTACCTCCAATAGGCTTATAGTGCATAGAGGCTTAAAATTAGAGGTAGGAAGAATTATCGAAGCTTTCACATCGACATTTTCATATCGGAGATTTGAAATAATAATTACTGATTAGAAAAACCTGATAAAAAAATTGTGAGATAAGAGGTGGGTAGTGTATCGTAGCTCGAAAGTTGGAGGTGAGACAAATGTCAGAGAATTAGAGGTTTGGTAGGGTTTCATATCAGAGAATGTAGTGAGAAGGGATATCAGAGATGGGAAGATTGGAGGATTTGGCATTGTCATAGAAATGAAAACTCCTATATGGAAATTCCGATATGCCACGTGGAATTCTTGCGGGATCAAACCTTTGTTGATATACATAAAACAAAGCGATTTATTATTTTAAGGCTATAGGACATAAGAAACCTGATCAGGACATGTTTTAATCAGAGTCTTTTGTTAAATAGAAACATTGGAAAGCTCTGATATTATACTTTCGAAGAGATTTTTTAAAGTAAAAACTAGTGTTTAAGGGTTAAGCTCTCATATTTTATTTCCAATAGGGGAAATCTCTAGATTCAATTAAGCTGTTGAAATAATAAAGCTAAGATTACCTTGTTTTATTGGATTCATTAGATTTTAACCTAATTTTTTAAGGGGTCGCCATTATTTATTAGTTATACCATTAACTATAATGGGGGTCATTGAGTAGTACAACACAATCTTAATCTCATGAGGTAAACTACCCTTCCCATTTAAAAACATTTTCATCTGGTTGAATCTTGTGTTGTGTTCATCTAAGCTGGTACAAGGCGAACTATGTCTATCCATGAGGTAAGTGGGGAATATGAAGTAATTTGCACGATGAATCAACACTCCTTGGTGGACCAAGGCCGTGGACTAACCAAACCAAGATAGGGAAGCTAGAATTCAACCAGTGTATTGCCAAATACTGTAACGGCTACAACACCCTCCAATATTTTGGCCTGTACTCAAATTTTGGAGCCTACTATGGATCCTGTGATCGATCGTTCCTTGGTCACTTATTTGGTAGGCTATTGATATCATGCTTCCCTTCTTCGTCTGATGATTCATTCATGCTTTTATCTTTTTGTAGTGTGTGTCATGTTTGGGTAAGGGATTATTGGTTTTCATCCAAAGGGAAGTTAGTTTTTCTTTAAGGGGAAAGCTTTGTGAGAATGGGTGGTCCTAAACACATAGACATGTTTCACACTCATATCACTCACTCATATCACCCATAGAAATTCTATCCTCCCTTAGAATTCAAAACTACTTAGTGGATTTTCCCTAGTGTCTTTTGCTTAGACATAGTCCACTGTCTCTAGAAACTACACAGTTTTTTTCGTCAGCTGCCTAGTCTATCTTCCATCTTGAAACTGTGTAGATGTTTCCTTTTAGGATCTCATTCTGCAGCAGTGCCTTGCATCCTAAAACTGCATAGTTTGTCCCTAGGCTGTTAAGTCTTCTTTGCATCTTGAAATCGCGTAATTGTGTCCTTTGAGGGCCTCATCCCACAGGAGTCACTACCCACTGAAAATGGATACATGTGTCTCTCAATGATCACAAGAAGGATGTTATGCTAGAGGAATCTGCAGGAGTTAAGGAGGAAGATAAGAAGACCAAAGAACCCAAGGCATGATAGAAGATCGATACCACATCAGGAATCCATCTGATGCGTAACCCTTTAGAGGGTAGGTATGGATAACAAAGTACATCTTTTGATACATACCTCTTAATGTAGCTTGAAGGATTGGTTATAATTTTCATATCATTTTGTCTTCAATGACATGCATGGTTGCAAGCACTGAAACTCATTCCATGTGTTTCTTCTACATTTCTTACTCCCTTTCGCTTGCTAAACCACTATCATCTTTCAGCATGTTGATTTATTTTCCATGCTTGTGGTCTGGTTCTAGTGATTTCAAAGGTTTTCCTTTGTGTCTTTCACATTTTCCTAGATATGTGAACATCAATCGCACTCACACACAAATTTATAAGCACTATCGTGCAAGTGTTATCACGGTCATCCAAAGGTCTATCCCAAGTATCACACTTTTCTCTTTCAGCTTTATACTGTCCCACAGAGGTTCATGCTTTGCTATGTTATCCCGATGGTCAATTTTGTGGTGATGTAGAAGTATGCTAAGTGTGTGATCACAATGTTGATTCCTCACAAGTTCACTTGCCTCTCAAACTTAGTCATTTTCTTAAAAATCTCTCGACGGAACAACCCCACTTTACTAGAACCCCACTGAGATTCACTACGTAGACTCAGCCCTCAATGGTGCTTCTGTATTGCTAGGATCTATGCATTTCTTGGGGTTTTCGTCTCAGTTAGATGCACTGCACAATCCCTGAAGTAAGAACCATGTCTTCTTTCATAGAACTGCACAGAAGTTACCTCAAAGCCCGACATTAAATGTGCACTTTGCAAGGTTAGTCATCAAGCCTCCTTTCTTCTTGTTGGAACCATGCATTACATAGATACCTAAGCCTACACTACTCCTAGAAATTGTGTAGAGGTGTCCTCCCAGTGACCTCCCTCGGCGACGAGTCACTGCTCTCAAAACTTGCACATAACTATCTTGTGGTCCCTTTGTTTTCTTGCCTTGTCTTTTCCCCTTAGGCTTCCACCTTAAAACTCCCACTAGTGTCCTCAACTACATAATCCTGCCTCCTAGTGGGCATTTTGTAGTTTTCTCTGAAAATGAATACTCTACCCGAGAGTTCCTCATCCAAGCCTGTGTTGTGCTCTGTGCAGTCATAGTGACCAGTCTCCCTCTTTGTAACTTTGACCTACATAGTATGCAGTTCATGGGATCTCTTTACAATCCATCATTTATCTTAGGCCCATTCCATGGAAAAAAGTATATCATCTTAGAATAGTAGGTTTTGGATTTAATGCCATCCCATCATGAGTGAATTGTAGGAACAGGTACACTGATAGATCATGGCAAGATGACAAATGGGATAAATAAGGAGTGAATATGCTAGAAGACTTACTTGCAATTGGATGGGTGAAAGAAGTTCAATCGAAAGGAATGTATGCATGTAACCATCTTACAATACCAATGTGATTGAAGACCCGGCAACATCAAGCCATGGGGAAGTGAAGGAAAAACACATCCAATATCACATCCATCACTCAACAGTGACAAAAACATGACATTTCCACCACACCTTGCCAACCCATATGAATAGTAACATGTCAAGTTGTGTCATGAGTTGTCCACATCACTACTATGGGAAATATCTGTCGTAACTTAATGTAAATGTAAAGGGAAATTCCAATGGACGTACACATGAAGATGAAGAGTCATGTCAATTGAAAAGTCATAGGAAGTTGAATAGTCATGACAGTAGTCCAAGATTCACAAGGTTCAAGCATCACCCTTGGCTATATATACCCCTCCCATTGTATGAGCAAGGAATTTTCACCTTGGCTCCTCCCACATAGCCTTGAGATTTTTTAGCCAGTTATTTAAGGAGCGAGGAGTGGCTCCAAAGTATCACTACTAGGACTACTGATATATGGTATACAATGTGTCTTTGGACCTTTTATTTATTCAGAAACATGTTAAGGCCAACATATTTTCATGCATGTTTTATGGATTTTTCTAAGACCACTCTTTTGACATTTGTAACGCATGCTTGTTTAAGCATTACTAAGATAGTTAAAATACTTTTGTTGTTTTAGTACTTACATTGTTGAGAATGTGTTGTATTAGTTATCACTGTTGTCTCATCCTTGTGGATTACTCTGCAAGGATATTAGATAGGTCTTTCCTGTTTCCTGGTTGTAATGACTGCCACATCCGTGTGGACTACTCTGTTGGATGGTGTGTGTATTCCCTTGTACTTTGGTTTTAACGATTACCACATCCGATGTGGACTACTCCACTTGATGTTGGACGGACCCTTTTTTGTTCACGTTTGTCTCTTCATGGGTGGTACTACTACCTCTCACTTAAAGGCTCACTTTAATCTCCCCCTTTACAGTAAGAGAATTTAGACATGAGTTACATTATGCACTCACCATGCACACTTACCTTTTTGTTTGAAGATACCAACATAACACTCTCATGTGATGACAGTTAGAGCTGAGGTAGATCTATGAATATATGGAAATCGAGAATTTATACTGGATGAGACTCCTACAACAAATGGCCTGAGGTCTAGTTAAGACTTCATATTGGGAAGATCCTCTTGGTTGAAGGATTTCCAACACCGTCAAAACATCGATATTCGTGACTTTAAAGTTATTTATATCCTACAATCCAATTTGCAAATGAAAAGTGGGCCATGGTGCTTTCTTCTTCTTGTGCAAAGTTGTGAAGAACTCTATGCCAAGATGATATAACACTTCTCACATGAAAATCTTGTTAATGGAATACCTTAGTAAAACATGTGGTGGATTCTCTCTGCCGAACACTCTAAGGATGTTGCCACCTGGTGAGACATACCAATCTATGATCTATGTTACTGCCTCCATTTCTCCTCATGACATGCAAGGTGTTTCTTCTTCAAATATGTCCATGTAAAGAGGGATGATGAAATGGTCATTTAGTTGTTCAATTACTCCTTGATGACTGTAATATGAATGTAGCCTAAAATAGATATGCACAACAGTTCCTTGTGGTGTCCATGTCTAATTCACACTAAGAAACTGATGTTGTGCACACATTGCATTCAGTAAATATGTAGACATATAAAACCTTTCTTGTTCACCCTCGATAGAACTTTGAGCCTTTGCTACATAGGATCCCAACTATCGAGCCAACAAGTATGACCAGTTGGACGACTTCCCTTCATTCAAAACCTCGTTCAATAAGACTATCAAGCCTTAAAAAAGGGTCTCTGTGCTCTATTCACCATGGCTCGTATAAGAAAAGATAACCAAGAGTTGGTAGGCCTTCCTAAGAGACTTTGTGTTATATGAATGGGTCGGTGTCTATCAAAAACTTGATGGATCCTTCAACCATCCTTTGGAAATATCTCTTATGTTCACATATCCATTGTTGGCATATAAAAAATATTCCATGTGCTTCATGGGCTTGGGAAAGTGATAAACATGTTGATCATCTTTCCCAAAAGGTAGCAATATTGTGTTCATTGATACTCCTCAATGTCATGGTCTTCTCATCGATGTTTGAAACAATCCATCTGATGACATATGCACACGGGAAGGCTGGATATCAACATGCTACCTTATGTAGTCCTAACTATCAAATGAGATAAACTTGTTGGTCCTCTAAATTTGCCTCAAGGATCTCTATTGAAAGAGCTTCATTAACTCATTGCATGGTAGTGTTGACCCCTATTCTATAAAACATTGTTTGTCCACATACATTGGCAAGCCTACTTGTGTTTTCTCAATTGTTTCCCTAGTACTTCTTTCAGTTGTCTCTTTTGAAGCAACTTTCTTTGGTGCCATGGTAGCAATGAATGTTGGAAAGAATTTCTTCACAAGTGTGGTACATGTGGTAAAAAAAGGACATTGATGGCAAGCAAACACTATCCTATTGCAAATCTAACTTCAAAGCATGATCAAGTAGTAAAACAAGAAACTAATATGAGGTCGCACAGTGTTCATCAACAAGTAGTAGAGATTAATTGTGGGAAATGCACATTGTGTAGTCCCATCAACCAATAGTGTAGCCTAATGCTTGAGACTATATAATGTCTAGTTCAGCCTATACAGAGACTAGGAGAGACTATGCATTGTGTAGTCTCACTAGCCAAGGTGATAGGTTGAGCCCTGGAGCTGCACAATGCACAGTTAGGCTAGCCTATACTATGCTTTGTCCATTTCTGGATTAGAAGCTCTCAAATTAAGCCTTTGGATTTCACAATGCCGAGTTGGGCAAGGAAAACAAATTTCCAATGAATGTGCATATATGCCTAGTGGAAGTGTGAAAAATGAGCATAAGAGAGTAATGATATGATCTTCGGTGAAGATTTGGCTAAGTATGAGTAAAAAAATGTAGATCAAGTGCACAAATTGAATAAACAGAAGGAAAATCAAGTATTGGAGGAAAGTTGTGGCAACAACGACCATTAGTGAAAAAACAAGAAAATTGATGTGAAACTTGTGAAAGGAAAATGAAAACATAGAACAACACTTCTAAAAGCTACAATAAGTTGAAACCCCAACAACTTTGAAGACAGATAAGTAAAATAACACTCATAGAAGCGAAACAATAAAAAGCAATAGAAAAAGAAGTAAAACATAGCAAAAGCAAAACTCACCAAGAAAAATGAAGTTGACCACACCAAAGGTCCCTTGATCTCCTCAGGAATGCTCGAGCTCCATGACCAAATGTGTAAATGAGATCAATAAGCATCAATTAAATAAATTTTAGCAAATTATGGTTTAGGACACACATCCCTAAAATCAAGGAAAAAGCGTCACCCAACGGATGTTTCCAAAAATAGTAAGGGTGCCTCCTAGAGGATACAAGCAATGGATCCCTCTTTTTTAGGGATATTTTTTAGCTTTTTTCTTTTTTGATTTTTTGGGGAAACTTGCGATGGATGTTGTCGAGAAATATTGCGCAGCTCTAGGGAACTGGGAAACTGTCCATCTTAGTGTACTGCATAGTTTCTCAACTCAATGAGGGATTGCAAAGTTTCTTGGCTCAGTTCTCAACATCCTTCCATGATTCTACAATCTCTAAGCTCAAGGCTGAGTGCTAGTATGAACTGCACAATTCGAATCATCAAGGTTTCTTTCCCCAAAGGATTGTGCAATTTATAGAGGCAAGACTAGAACTATTGTGTGACTAAATCAGGAGGTTATATTGTGAGTTAGAAATATCAGGTAAGTGTGCAAACAAGAAAACACAAACACAAATGCAAAATATAAGTCTCAATTGAAGCACGAACACTTGAATCAATGCAAGTGAAGCTTCTATGGATAGGAAGGAAGGATCGAAAATCAAAGCTTAGGAAAACTTTTGGATGGTGATTTTAGTCACTACAATAGGGCATACAACTCGTTGCATCTCTTGTGTAGCACACTTATGCTTGGACCTCTCTAGCAAATTAGCCTTATCATTCTCTAGCACACTTTTCCAAGTTCATCAAAATTTGTAAATACTTGAGGACGTGGCTATAATTTATGGCCAATTTCTTTCCACACACTCTTACTAGGTTACCATTTGAATGGTTTGAAAACTTTCCCAAGTACTCCATAGAGACTTTAGGTAAAAATATCTGATAATTTTATGGGAATGTTTGCTCTTAAAAATTTCGATGGATGTAAAATGGTTAGCCTTATACAATTAAAGCAAGCAAAGTGGGAAGCTTTGATCTATTTCATCCACAAATTCTAATTTTCCTTCACTAGATGTGAGACCAAGTTTTCTCTAAAAAATGTTAGGAAAATCTTGGTAAAAGGTATAAGAGAATATTTGCAAGTAGAATGTACTAATAATAAATAAATAACCTATTAGGATGTTATCAATAAGGTGTCGGACTTATATACTATCAACATTAGAAATCACCTAAGAATTTATTATCCTCCTATTATAGTTATTGAAGTAGCTTCCCTCTTAGGTGACCCACAATCAAGAGTGACTAAGCCAAAAGGAAAGAAAAAAGATAGAAATGTTGTAACAGATGGTCTTATTGGTTTTGTGCATGGAATTATTGTTTCCAATTCTTCCAATTAGGCTAATCCACCCATAAAGATACCTTTTAAAAATAAGGATGAACCATCTTTTTGAAATTTTCTACCTCTACAACCATCCACTCAAGCTCCACTAGCTCTAATTGAGCCATCTCCACCATAATTAGTGGAAATATATTATGATAAGCTTAGAAGGAATCCATTTCATATTTTCCCTTTCATCCTAGGAAGTATTACAATTAGCATAAGAAGTTGATGCATTCTATGGAAGATAATGATTATGATTATGACAATGACAATATTTAAAATTTAGGAAGATTGGCCAATGGAATTAGCATTGTCATCATCATAATCATTGTCATCATGATTGTCATTATCACCACCAACATCTTTATCATCAATTTCATTATCATCATAATCAAAATTCATGTCATCAACGTCATCTTCATTATCTAAAACATCATCATGATTATTAACAATATCGTCAATTGTTCATAATTGACAATGTCATAAAAAATATCATCAATGCAGAAAATATGATGAGTATTGGAAAGTGGATGCAAAAATAAACACAATAATGGGGGTAAGAATAGAATTAAAATAGGATACAACATAAGTAGATGAAAAACGAGACACAAAACCTAATGCAAATGTGGATGCAAAAGTAGATGCGATAGTCAATTTGCAAACTTGGATTCAAAATAAGATACAAAGGAGGATGCAAAAGTGGAAGCAAACATGGATGCAATAGCAGGCATAAAAATTGGAACTAGTTAGCATGAGACAAGTGTAGATGCACCAACAGACGCAAAAAAAGACACAAACTTGGATGCCAAAAGGAGGAAAACTTGTATGCAAACTAACATGCAGAAAGGGATGTAACCATAGACAAAAACATGGGTGCAATGGTTGACAAAAAAATGGATGCAAAAGTAGATGAAAAATGAAATGAACCTAACATAAAAGTGGATGTAATAGGGGATGAAAAGACATACACAATATTTGATGCAAACTTGGACACAGAAAAGGATGCAAAAGTGGATGTAACAATAGAAACAAAAGAAAAATGTAAACTTGGATGCAAAAATGGATGTAAATGTGGACGCAAACATGGCTGAAATAGTGAAATAAAATTGGATGCAAAAAATTGATGCAGTGGAAGTAGATGCAAAGGTTAGATAGAAAATGAGAGAAAACCCAATGCATAGTCCTGACACAAAAGTGGATGCAAAAATAGATTCAATATTTGATGCAAATATTGGATGCAAAAGAGGATGCAAACACAGATGCAAAATTGAAAGAAAATTTCGGTACAAGCATAAGATCAAACTACGGTGTAAATTGTGGCACAAAAAAAGCAGACGTAAAAGAGGATGTAATGATAGATGTAAAAAAAAAAAAAAACAAAGATGCAAATGAAGATGCAAAAATGGATGAAAAAATCGATGCAAAAGAGGATGTCAACATGGGTGCAACAACGGATGCAAAATTAGATGCAAAAGTGGAAGCAACAAAATTCAGTGCAAACGTAGATGCAAAATGACACACAAAACCCAACACAAATACTGATGCAAAAGTGGATACAAAAGGGGATGAAAAAATAGATGTAAAATTCGATGAAAACCTAGATGCAAATGAAGAAGCAAACATCGATGAAGAATTAGAAGCAAAAGTGGGTGCAAAGGGAGGTGTCAAGCCAGGCACAAATTGTGGCACAACAAAACTGGATGCAATAGTTGATAGAATAATAGATACAAAAGAGGATGTAAATATACATGTAAAACAAAATGAAAAAGTGGATGTAAAAGTAGATCCAAAACTAGACACAAACCTCGACCAAAAACTTGTCACACAGTGGATGCAAATGTTTATGTAAGTGTAAGCACAAAAAGTGGATGCAAATGTAAGTGAACCAAAATTAAGTGCCAAACTTGATGCAAAACCTGGAACAAAACCTGGTGCAAATGATGGCATGGAACATGGGATAAAACTTGGTGCAAAACCTATTGCACTACCTGGTGCTAGAATTTGTGTAAGGCTTGGTGCAAAACTCAATGCAAATTGTTTGTCAAGTTTCACACCATATTTAATAAATGGATGCAAATACCACCAAAAATGGGCTCTAGATACGAAAAACACAGTTACCAATCAAATGGGAACTATTACGTCAAAATGGGTACTCTAGCCCAAAAACCCAAACAAAACATGAAAAAACAACCCAAAAATGAAAATTGTGTATTTGAGAATGAATTTTGTTTTTACAATAAATTTTCAACATATTTTTTTAAATAGAAGTAAAAACATTTTTTTCTTTTGGAAAATGGATGAGAAACTCCCTTAAAAAATTATGTGTTGATTCTGGAATAACAAAAAAAAAAATTGGGTTACAATTTTGACATTTTTTAGCAATGGAATTAAAGATAAAATATCTAGACTTTGAAACACTATAAAATTCAAATAATTCTTACACATGATATTAAAGATAAAATATTATGTCTCAAATCTTGATAATCCCAACAATTTCCATCCATGTTGTTTAAGTTGAAATATCTTGACTCTAAAAAGCCTAAAATTGTAATTTTTTTCTACCATAACATTAAAGATAAAATATCATGGCTTAGAAAAACATTAAAATCTTCACAATTTTTCATCTATCTGATTAAAACGAAAGATTATGACTACAAAATATTCTCAAGTTTTCATAATATTTCAAGCATGACATTATGGAAAAATTTTATGACAAAAAACTTTAAAATTGAACACCTAAATGAAGGAGTTATTATACCAAGAGTAGTTTATTCTTTAAATGCTAAATATATAGTGGTTTTAAAATCTTAGCCTAATACAACTTGATACATTGCAACAAAAATCTAAAAATCAACCATCAAATTCACACTTTGTGTAGGCGAACTCGACTCATTGTAATGAAAACTTAAAGACCAACCATGAAATTGATACATTGTGGGCAAAGACTCTATTTATTATAAAGAAAATTTTAAACTCAACTATCAAATTGCAAATAATGAAATCGGTTTGCTAGACAAGCATCGACACAGACCCTTTAGAGAAAAAAAAAAGAGAGAGAAAAGAAAAAAA